>JAGJRO010000217.1:0-80754 GCA_022832285.1 Lepidurus apus apus | reverse complement strand
CCTGATTTTGATCGGTCGGGATCGGTAAATTTTCTCGAAAAAATCGATCAGATCACTGCAATTTAGGGTCAACGCCGATCAGATCAAAAATGGCCTATTGATCTGATCTGATCTAATCTTTTTAAAAAGATCCAGAACACTGCCCTAAAGGGACTGCCCAGCTAAAAATGGCACTCAATACGCCTGCTAAGGGGGGTGTCGTCATGACGAGCCGCCGCCGCCACCGCTACGGTCGACCCGGCCCTATGCTAGAGGGCTTCAGCTAGCTAGCCAGGGGGGTTTGCAAGCCAAAAAGCTAAGGCAGGGTACCTCGAAAGATAGGGTACTAGAACCGGTTGCAAAGCTAGCCAAGGCAGGGTACTAGGACTTGACTCGGGTTTGAATTTGCCGCGTGGGCGGGGCTTCAATAAAAAAGGGGTGGGGCGTCCTATAAATCCCAGCCAACTCATTGGCGTCCCATAAGAATAGAACGGGGGGGAGGAGCGTCCTATAAGATAGGAGGGGCGGGGCGTCCCATACACCTATATTATACTTTTCAGAAAGTGCCAGTAAGTGGCAGAATATAAACACTAATATATAAATAAATGCGTTTTTCGCTTTCAATTCACTTTTATTAAGCACAATAGTATTTAAGTTTAATTGTTTTAAGGTTTTCCGTAAAATGATCGGATCGGATTGACAAGTTGACGACTGATCGAAAATGATCTAAGTTCCAACAGTAAACAAAGATCCGGAACACTGTTTTTAACGAGGACCAGGCAGGAAAGGAGCTTGCGCAAAAACTTTCAATGTGTAAGGGCGTCTTTACAGTTGCCTCCCTTTGTATATCCCCAAACTGCACATGACCTTGACCTTGACATCCGCACGCCTAAAGCTGGCTTTGCACTGGCCTGTCGGAACACGCGACAGACGACAGACACCCACGGAAAAAAGCAGAAAACCCGGCAGAAACCCGGCTTCTGTCGCTTGTGTGTCGAGCCAAAAGTAGAGCAGCGCTCAAGTCCGTCTGTCGTCAGTCTGTCTGACTGTTTCTGTCGGGTTTTCTGCTTTTTTTTCCGTGGGTATCTGTCGTCTGTCGCGTGTTTCGACACGCCGACAGGCCAATGTAAAGCCAGCTTTACTCTCCCTTGACAGTTTGCCTACATTGTTACAATATTACATGACGTTTAAAATACATTTAACGTTTCGCATAAGACATATAAAAATATTTACAAGTCCTGCTGAACGGCGTCTTAAAATATGGATGCAGATCTGTTTTGCGGAAAAATACGCAAATCATACTTAAACAATTCAGTCGCTTATATTATTCGCTTATAGTATTCGTCTATTCGATAATACGATTCTTTGCTTATCTCCCGATTTCCCTTCAGAATAGTGAGGCCAGTCCATTCGGACAAGGACCGGCTAAGGTTAATTGAGCAGATTAGACATGCACGTTTCTCGATTTCAATTAGTGTATGATCCTAGAGCGCGGTCTTCTCTTGGTCGCACAGCTGCAGTATTCCCTTCTAAAGGATAGAAGGACAAGCAATCAGATCAGATTCAACCTATAGTTAAACTAAAGCTGGACCGACCTCTGAAGTACGGTTTGCGTCGTCGCACGTTTTCTTCGTTAATTGTGGTTCTCGCTCTTCCACATTTCCATCGTTTTCGTCCAAATCACCATAAGGTGGCGGACCAACAAGGCTGAGGAGGACGGGCAAGACAATTAACCCGTAAAACAAACCATATATGACTACCAACACGAAAACCTACTCAAAGGAGTTATTAATGCACGTTAATTCCTGAAATATAAATGGAAAGTTTCCGCTTTTACCTTGAAGAAAGTTATAAATACATGGGAGTCCGATCCTGCGAGGAACACAAACGCCAAGAACGTAGAAAACCCGCCATGGAACACCGCAGGTCCTATGGTTCGCAAAGATTTCCTGGCTCGCTCATCTCGCGACCCTGTAACTACCATGAAGGAGTGCGCGATATGTGCAGCGTAATCCACACATAAGCCGATGGCTAATACCAGGTTAATACAGGACACGGTGTCAATAGTCAATCCCCAAAAATGCATGGATCCATTCACACTGACCAGCGTGAATATGACGCAGCAAAGAACCAAAAGACATGCAGGTAAATTCGCAATCAAGATCAATGTGGTTACCAGCACGCAAACCAGGGCCATGCCCAAATTGCGATACAATTCCTCCATAATTACCTAAACAAAAAGATAACAAGTTTATTCTCTTCCTACGTCAAGACATAGTTATTATCTGCCTGCTTACTTCATCCGTTTCCCAATTGGCAAACGCTCGAGCGGTCACAAACGCAAAATCACCTGGTGAAGGAAATTGCATTTCACTCACCAAGTTCTTAATTCGCCGCATGGCAGGTAAATGCTGTTCCCGTCCATAAAATGTCCGAAAAACGAACTCACAGCTTGTCACCTATTCACCAAAAAACGATAGTTAGGCTTCTTACCCAAACTGATGGCCTAATAGCAAGCGTAAATGTTTAAGCATACCAAAACTTGAGGTGCTGCTGATTCCCGGCACTCCAAAGTACCATTAAGCTTGAAATTCTTACGAAATTTAGCCCCTTTGGGACTGAACAAATACTGCTTCAAGTAGGTGCGAAATAGTCCATCTTCCAAACTATCGTGCTTCAAATCTACAATAATAAACCAATTACAAAATAAAACTTAAACAAGACTATTTTAAGTCAGCTGACCGAACAAAACTTCTCAACCCTCAGTTTATTATCTACGTTCACCTATTTGATAGCGTTTGCTGACCAGGGCCTCAAAGTTGTCGTACCAGCAATCCACTGAGCTCACAATATCTGTTTCGTTCCTTAGTTGGTGTACCAAAGAGCCCCATGCAGGTAACGCGGGTGCCAAGTTATCGCTACGAAAATACAAAGTGGCCCTTTCTCCGTCGCTAGGGTACAGGCGCCCCCATTGCTGAAAAAATTGGAACAAGTACGACGACTGGGGCAGAAACCATATTGGGTTGAATTCTTGGCGCATTAGCACCGTGCCCCATATGTTAACTCCCACCACCCCAGCCGCGAGCAGGAGCAGACACACCTTAACCGGTTTCTTGAGCAGGAAAGGAGCCAAATGGTCGCCAAAAAAGGTTTGTAGGTACAACTTCTGCGACGCGGAATTCGGCGTCCACCGCTTATGCACAAAACACGGTATCAAACCGTCCCGGTTGCTTTCGATCCGTTTTTGGTCCAGCGCCAATGCGGCTACAAACAAAGTGGCTTGGAAAACATACGTAGCCAAGATACCAATCGCCGCATAGATACAAAAAGATCTCAAGGACGGTAAAACCTTCATAAAAGTGATCACACGTGAGCTTTCCAGGTACGGTACGGTCTAAAAAATTAGAGAAACATGAGAAAAACTCACGGTAGTGGACCCCACTGCGAAGGCCAAGAAGTCTGTAAGGGAAGTAACGGTTACACTGACGCCTGCATGTTTCATGGTCCTCGCGATACGAATCGCAACACGTGGACGAGGGCCGGGGACATTTGGTAAGTTATCCCAGCACTGAATAACAACGAACATATCATCGATCCCAATTCCGAGAAGAAGGAAGGGCAAAATGTTATGCACCGGTCCAACCGGTACACTGAATGCGGAACACAAGCCATAGGAAGTTAACAACGCAAGTCCGACTGATGCCATTCCCATTAAGGACAAATAAATCTAATTATTGAAAAATATATATATTATAAATAAGAATAAGATAAACCATTTAAACAGACGAAGAACGAATTCTTACTCGGTGTTCCACCATGTTGACTTTACCCAGCATTGCTTGTACATATACGAATAAAACCACAAATCCAGCCACCAGGTACCGTAAGTCACCCA
Source organism: Lepidurus apus apus (assembly GCA_022832285.1). NCBI lineage: Eukaryota > Metazoa > Arthropoda > Branchiopoda > Notostraca > Triopsidae > Lepidurus > Lepidurus apus. Next base: position 76,880 of record JAGJRO010000217.1, on the reverse strand, counting down.
AGATGGTCGCCCCGCTAATATCTCCGAAACTGCAATAAAAGTAATGAAATAATTTAAAACAATAAATACAGAAAAAAGGAGGCGTAAGTGGAAAATTAAACAGAAATATTAAATAGTTATACCTTCTGGCGCTCATAAAATTAATTCGAGCGCCAGTGGGAGGGTGTTCCGATGCATTCTGCATCACACGAATAACTTCAGCTTCCCAATGTAAACTTTGGGCATCGACCTTGGGAAGTCCAGAAATAACGTTTGACAATCAAAAGAATGTTGCAATGGTTTAACAATAATAATATTTAACAAAACTGCAGTAACAGTAATGTTAAAAGAGACTATAATAACGCAGTGAAACAAGCTAATAAAAAAACACAATGGGATACAAGTAGCAAGATTTAAGACAATGCAAAAATTCTCAAGGTGACAAGAAAAGAATAAATTTAGTTATGATCTTACAATGTCTCCAGTGCCGGCGTCGTTGGTCACAGCTCCTGGTTCGATTCGGCTAAAATTTACCTTAGTGAACCACTGAATCAAAAGGGACTCGGCGCCAACGATGTGTCCCGTTGAGTTGTACGTGACCTTTCCCAGTAATTTTTCGTAAGGAAATCCTGTAATTGGGCTAAGGTAAAATAAATAATTAAATAAAAACCATTCATGTTAACTGTAAAACCATTTTTTCTTTTTGCGGGGAATTTTTACCTCGTCTTTCGCTGGCTCAAAGCTAACAGAATATCGCGTGTAGACAACTCGCTGACGATTGACGAGTTGTACCCCCAAATATCCAGTATATTATTCTGAAAGCACGCATCAGGCATAGTTTCGGCTATATCACAGAATAAGCCCACAGAGAGGTCAATACTGGGTTCGAAATCCAGGTCCCGGCCAGTGACATCCGCAGCTTCTTCGAAGGCCTCATCGAAAGTGGAATCGAAGTTGCTGAAGTCCAGATCGAAACTAAGATCTTCGTTATCTAAAGGTCCAGCTTGCCTTCTTCTTCTTCTGCTGCTAGTCATTTCAGACACGACCGGTAAGCGGTAGCAGACACTTTCCCAGGTACTTGCGGATGACGTATTGACTTGTTCTACTTTTTGGTGCAATTGCATAGCCTTGATAAGGACAGACACGTGGGGATTTTTTATTATTTGTTTGAAAGGATATTTTCACTTTTTTACCCACTGAAGGACGTTCGGCGTGAGTACATTTGGGGCGTTGACTAGCAAACTATGGAAACGGATGTCGGAGGGGAAGTGTTCTTGGAGCCATTCGGTATTTTGTACAAAGCCCGAATCCTGAGGGATCCACAATTTAAAAGGGCGGTTTTCCGTAGTGAAGCCGATTAATCCCAGCGAAGAGATGATTACGATCGCAAGACAGCAGAATAGGAATTTGAAAGGTTGTTCTGCCACGCTATAACCCCATCTTCACAATCAAGAAAAAAAGAAGTTACTATCAATGACGGATACATCTGAACAGTTCAGGTGAACTGATGAGAGACTTGAGTTAAATTCCAAAGGCTGCTAAGATATCAAAACCCAAAGGAACACGTGGGTCATGTATGCATATGTATGCTAATATGACCGGGTCAAGACTATCTCTTGTTCTCAAGAGCCGTCAGCTATAAAATCAAGGAAAAACCGGCCGACTCCTTTTGCGGGATTTTTTGGGTTGTACGAATGACCTACTTATTACACAACATAACAAAGAAGCGCAGTAGGTTGTCGCTAAAAATAGACTAAATAGTGTTAAAATTGTACATAAAATTCAAGAACATAATGGGAGCAAATGTTATTGCAAACTATAAGGATTAGAAGTGCAATAAAAGGGTAAAAGAAAGGTTACGAACTTATAAAAGAAGGACTCCAAACTATTGACGATAGTCCGGCTAACGGTTGTTAATACGTTGCCACAGTTATTCCTTTTATGACGTCCTGCTTGTGCTGTCGAGTTAAGAAACCTGGGCTTTTTCGGTTTATGTCCATTTGAATCGTCAACGTCATTTCTAGGAATACCACTGTTATTACGAATTTGAGTCGATTCACTGATAGAAAGCGGTCCACATTTGGTAAGTTGGCACTTAACACTCTCTTTTCGTTCGCTCATTTTGCAGGCAAATAACGGAGTAGCTTTACATACAAACTTACGAAATGTAGGAAATTTCATACATATACACGGAACTTGCGCTTGCACCTGCCGATAAAGCTCGCATGTCCAATGGCACTAAGGTGGTTACGGCAGTGCAGAGGCTATACATCAATAGACGTTTCATGCGTGAGTAAATAGAAGCTTCATATCGTATCGCCTGGCAGTCATGTAGTCGATAAAAAAATACAATTAATATCGATAGTGTATTAACGCCGCGGGAATTTCGGTCTTGTTTTTCGTTTCTTGCGTGTTAAATTGTCAAATGGTAAGGAAAATTCGCACCAGAATAAGTATTTATCGTAAAAAATGACCGAAAACTGAATGAAAATTTTAGTATTCTATATTAACAAACAAATGCTCCTTGTTCGAGCCTGTGTTGGACAAAGACAATGACAGTACTTTTGTATGTTTTTTTGCGAAATCATTAAGAGAAAGCCCTCATCTCTGGTGCTTTATCGAGATGGAGGAATACACGATTGGCCACTTGGTTTGCATAGCACAAATGTGCGTGAACTGAACACACCACAATATTTTTTTATCAAAACAATCACTGGGTCGATCAACAAGTGCCCTTTCTGGTACTTCCTAACTTCACCTCTAAAAAAACAACCCACTCTTTCTCCCGGGCAGCTGCTCACTTCGTCCCAAATCTCATTCAAACCTTGCACATTTTTATTCGAATAAATATATGTATAGAAAAAAGCATTCAACCCCTTCCTCACGTAAGATCGATAAATTCACAACCTACTGCCTGCTATTAAAAAGCCTGCTGCCTGTAACATCTCCCCTCCAAAAGGCTCAAAATTTCGATCACAGGCGACTTCCAATTCATACCACCTCTAACGTAAAACTTCCCTAACTTCACTGGCCTATTTGGTTTCTATTTGATCCTTTTCCTCTGCTAACTTTTTGTTTGTTTGTAACAGTCATTTCCCGATCAAGTTCTTCACTTTAGTCACGCAGCGATCCACGAAACTCGGCGTTCTTCTAACCGGATCGTGACCATTGTCATTTTCTTCATCTTCTCCAACTTCTTCATGTTCTTGTGCTGTGGCTCTTTCTTCCTCTTGCTCTTCTCTCCGCCGCTGCTCCTTTTTCTCTTCTTGCTCTTCTCTCCGTCGCTGCTCCTTCCTTTCCTCTTTCTTCTCTCTATCTTGCGAGTTCTGTTTCCTTAGAATTAGTTGCGGCGAAGCTCCACTCCCTTGCAGTTGAGAGAGCCTAATCGCCCGCGCTATGGTACTTGCCGCTTTGACCTTATGCAAGTCGCCTACGGACACGGAAAGCAAGCGGGTGGGCGAAGTTGGAATGACTTGCACCGTTTCTGGTCGCGCGATGAGAAACTCATCTTCTCGACATCGTTCTTCGTTGCCGCTATCCGCAGCGGATTGCTGTAAGGAATCCTGCGATATGGATGTACTATCCGGAAGAGTTAAATGGGTTATTTTCAACGTATTGAGGGTCTCGCATTCCGAATTGCGAGACGCTCGGTCAATCCCTCCTCGATTGGTGGCACTGCCATCCTCACCAGCAGGTGGAACCACCAGCAAAGTCGCAGGTGGGGATAATTCCTGCTGCTGGGCTGACGAATGAGCACTATCGCTACTGGAATTCCAGGACGGCTCGTCGTCCAAACCGGTATCCAAGGACCGTGATCTGCGCATGTACTCTAGAGAAACATCGCCCGTCTCCCGATCCGGCATCATCACCCAACCGCGTTTGCGTTGGAAGGGCCACGGTGCTCGGGTGTCCGATCGCCGTTGCACTAGAGGACTTACAGGTAAGAAGGGGCGATTCGGGGACGGACTCAAACGGGACGGTGGACTGCAGGAGCGGCCGTGATGACTAGTCGGACCATTTGGCCCTCCCGCGCCTATGCGCTTATTCAGCCACGAGGTAGGCGTGGGACTGCCACTCCGTGGACTACCGCCCCGTGGACTAGCACTGCGCGGAGATCGATGACCTTGTTGTAAACGGTTCCTGTGAAGCACAATTACAAATTTAACATTTATAAGCATTTTTACAACTTTAATGCTACAAACTTTTTTCCTACAATTCCTAGTACTTTTTCTACTACGAATCCACTAAAAAATTGTACAATATAAAAATATACCTTAAAGGCGTATATTATTAAAATTTCTAAATAAAATAAAAAAATAAATAAGAATAGACAACACAAATTATAGTTAAAAAAACGAATTTACAAGTATGAATAAAATGTTGTAGATAGCAATTAGGATTCTCTAAAGTAAATTAGGAACTTGTAACAACTTAAAAGACGTATATTTTATTGTAAATATACTAAAATTTTTGTCTGTCTGCGAATTTACCTTGGATTCCTAACCGAGGAGGGTGTTTCTAGTCAATTCTTCCCTCCACCGCTTCCCAAAGCGTCTTTCTCGGAACAATTTGAGTCTTTGGTGCTGTCAGTACTCTTTTGATGGTGGTAATTAGGACGGCTACCGGTCACAAACCCAGAAGAAGGCGTGGCTAGACCTCCTGGGGTTGACTGGCCCGCCCCTACGCCAAAACGACTGGCATCTGAACGGTTCCAGGCTTCCCCTCGCATAAACCACTCTAATTTGTCTACGCAGGCGTCCTGATAGTCGTGCACCCATCTATTTCATGAAATACGTTATTTAGAAAGCCCTTACGTATACAGAGATACAATAATCGGGAGAAAAGAGGGGAAAGTTTAATAAATAGAAACAATTAGAGAGCTCGACTAATAATTAATAACGTACCGAATCCCATTAAAATAGCACACTGCTCGCATATCCGGAGGTAATTCTTCCGGTTCTGGGAACTGGAAACTGTCAATGATGGGAATGATCTTGCAACCGGCATCAATGGCAGTAACGATTTCGCGATGTACCCAGTCCTTGCCTTCTTCGTCCCCAATGCACCGATCCAAGGCACTCGGCGTGAGTACGAGTATGAAATGACGCGCTTTCCGGATGTTATCCACTAAACTATTTTCGAACTTCCCAGCTTCCAACCGCTCCACATCAATAAACACACTAAAGCCTCTCAAGAACAAATGGACCTTCAAGAGACTGCAAAAAATACAAAAAAGATCGCAAATTAGATAAAAGCTAGTCATGAAAGTACACGTTTATATGTTTACCTCGCAAGTTGAGAGCCTGTTGAACGTCGATAGCTAATGAAGACATCCAAAGTTTTCCCGCTACAATTAGGAAGCTCAGTTGCTACAAAAACAAACGACAACACAGTCAAGCAAAGAATCGAAGTATTTTCCAAAATGCAAAAGCACTTACGCAGAGTGTCGCGAACGACGTCTAAAATTCGCATACGATGGATGGAATTGCTGATGGCACACTCGGAGAGTAACTGGTCTTCACTTAACAATCTTTAAAATATAACAATAATAAATAAATAAATAAAAACTACCGTTTTTAGAAAAATCTTCGATGACAAAACATCGAAAAGTTCCTCACTTGAGTCCTTCTAAATCAACTCCGGCTTTGAGCATCGGGTACGTATATATGCCGAGTACAGGGTCGATTCGTTGCAGGAACTCACCCAGTCGATTCTTATCGCAACTGCTATAATCGGCAATCTTTTTGAGCTCGTTGAGCTCTCGGAGAAATCTAACAATAAGGAAAATAAACGAATAGGGTATAAACAACATAAATGTAAAAATAAAAATAAAAAATACCGTTTAACGAGGATCGCGTTCTTCAGGCCAATGTCGGTTCGCAGGTTATCTTCCGTAAGTTGCAATAACAAGTCGCCATCTACCTTGCTATCCTCGAAACTCTGACACACTTGCGCAAACCCGATTTGCTTAACCCACTCCCGGACATCTTCCGTGGACCAAAGGGGGACCTGCTGGCTTAATTTATGCGGAACTTCTAACCCCAAGAGTCTCAAGGCCTGCGCCGCGTACCGGGACGCGATTGCGTTAGGTGAGGACGCTACCCGTTTCAAAGGCTCCACGGACCCAATCTGATGGAAAATCTCGGTCTGATTCAGCTTCTTTTTGATGACCGCTTCCATGCAGAAATGGAAGGCCGCCAAATTCCTCGCTTCTTCGCGCTTGGAGCTGAGTACGGGCACCAAACGCTGCAGCCAATCTTGTGACTGTCCGTGGCGGTGGGCGGAACACACGTTAGCAAATTCGAAGGGATTATGCGACGCCACGAACGGTTCCACGAGATTAAACGAGTCGCTTTTGAGGATAGCCGCCTCAATCTCCTTATTAGTGGCCATTACTGCAATGGCTAGGCACGCATAGTATTTGATGCTGTCGTCTTTGTTGGTGGCAAGGTAGAAAAGCCACAGAGGCACTTGGGCTTGCAGCATAACTTCCTGGTTCTCGGCGCCCCCGTACAGTGATAGGTTAGCCAACGCACCTGCGCAGTGTAGCAAAGTTGCTTCGTCCGTGGTGCGGCAAGCTTGTACCAACGCTTTCAAGCCGCCTAGTGTCACCACTTCCGAACAAGTACCCTCACTATGCTGAAAAAGGTGCTCTAATAGTCCCGTCCCTACGCACATTTGTGTAGGCGTGGTGGGCAAGTCCTTTTCTGCGTGCGCACAGGCCGCTTTAACCACCTGCTTCAACCCTCGTTCGATAACGTAGCCCCTCGTCTCCGAAGTGAAGCACTCTTGCAGCAGTTGGGCGGAAGACAACTGCAAATCTGCGTTCACCGACGTGCAGTGTTGAATGAGGAGATCTAAACCGCCCGTGTTACGCAAAACCGCGGCTAAGGAGTAACCCAGGGCGTGCCCATGGTACGGTAACGCCCAGGCTTTCCGCATCATGCTTGAAACCTGGTCCAGGTAACGCGGCATGATGGTTTCTTCCATGCTTTTGAGTCGCTCGACGCAGTGCAACATCAAGCCCGAATACTTGGAGAGGGTTTGCTCCAAATCGACGGAGCCCGCCCCGGAGAGACGCAGCTGATCCAAGTCTTCAAGAGCCAACAACAATTCGGGGTCGTGGAGTCCGTTGGCGCCGTAATTGGGGCCAGTTGAGGGCACAACTGCATTGGCCGTTTCGCGACGAATGCTTTGCGCGTTTATGGTCAGTTTGGATTGCGACGCTGACGAACTGTAGCGTTCCTGGTTGAATCGACCCGAGGCAGTCATGGTTTGACGCTGCTGTTGTGAAGACACTGCCACCTGCCGAGTTTAAAACACAGTGTAAGTTGAAACCTATGCGGGAAATTCGTTTGGCTTTTGATTTTTACCTTTTCGGCGCTGACGTTATCTGTCGTAAGTTTCATGGTTGCAGCGGAAGAAGACCGGCTTTCTTGCTGCTGCACATCGCCGGATTTTAAAGAGCGTTGCTCCTGTGAAACACAGAAAAACAGCAAATTGGGTATAAATAAAATGAACTTTCAGGAAACTACAGAATGGCGTTAAAAGTTACAACCGCACTCGGATTTTGTAAGAGGTGAGCAATTTTTTTTGCAAGTAGGAAAATAATGTGTGGGTTGTTGCGGTTAGTTAGAAAAATCCTTTACCAAAGCGGCTTCTGAAGCCCAACAGTAGGGGCAAGTAGGCTGACTTAGATCCCAAAGACGTAGTACCATGTTGAGTCTTAAAGTTTACAGTGAAGAATGAACCAAACTCTCAATCAATATGCCGATATAGAGTGCAATGCTATCTGCGTTTAAGTGATTAGCTCAAAATCCCCTTAATTTTTTCGTGGGTTGTGGTAATTTTCCCTAAACTTAGTCAGAATGTAAAAGCCCGGAAATAAATTAAAACCCCCCAAAAAACTTGCCCTTTGGTACCGTACGTTAAACATCATTTATCTGGTTTAATTTTCTCTACACAAAAAGACTATTATAACGTTATCCTGATAACTGATACATTAACGGTTGCCAAAAATCTTGTTCGACCATTCGGAAAATTAAGCAATATCAAAACGAAGTTAAGAAAAAAAAAAGAAATAAAGAAAACTATTATAGAACACTTCGGCTTTAAATCGATCTGGGGACTTTTGCTTGCAGCTTTTTTAAGGGAGTTTACGAAGTTTGCTTGCAGCTTTTTTAAGAGAGTTTACGAAGTTTTTCAGAAAGTTTTTTTTTTAGCACGTAATCAAGTAAAATCAGACTGGAACGTTTATATGTATATACACACTTTTCTTGAAAAATACACCCACACAAGAGTGCCTTGAAATTTCCAAGAAAGTTGGCTTTGTTGACTCTGAAAAACCTATGTCTGCATATTAGGAAATTCAGTTGTTGTTTTTTTTCGTTTAGAGGGAAATTGAAAAGTTTTTTGCTATTTAAAATGATCTTATTAAGATTGATATTTTTTTTTAATCTGAGAGAGAGCCACAAACGCACTTGGGATCCAAGACACAAGACTACTTCCCCCTTTTTCGTCCCCATCGCTCTCTAGAATATTTTCGTTAAAAATAGTTGTCCTCAATTCTGCGGGACTTGGCAGCTTGAAATGAGCGACCTAGACCTGCTTGGCAACTACATTACTTCCCCAGTTTCCCTTTACCTACGTCTCTTAAAGGACTTCTTTAACTCCCCTCTCTTCTCCCCAAAACGTTAATCCCCAAAGTATGTACAGTAAAAGGGATAAAAAAAAATCGCACCTGTTGTACCGCAGCAGCTTTCTCAGCAGTCATTCCGTCCATTTCCAAACGGGCACGCATAGCAGCCGAAGCCTTCTTTTCTTCGTAACTTAAACCGTCTGCTTCGAGGCGTTTGGTTTGCGCTGAATTAGCCACGGCTTCTTCACTGCTGTATCCGTCCGCGATAATCTTCGTGGAAGAGGCCGAAGAAGTCCTGGTTTGTTGAAACTTGAGTTCTTTGGCCGACGCGGAGCCGGGAATTCCTGCTACTGCCGCTTCTCCCAGGCCTGCTACCTCCAAATCGCCATCGCCTGGTGTCACTCGCGTCAAATCCGCCTCATCAATCCCTTCCAGCGACGACGCCAAGAGTTTCCCAGCCACGCCCCCCACCGTTCCATTAACTTTCACATTGAGCCCCGAACGCATCTCCGACATGGACGACTGCAACTCCGATAAACTCGCTTTTAATTCTTGCTGAGAGCGACCATGTTTAAGGGTTGGAGCCGAGGAGGAGGTCGACGTCGCTGACGAGGACGAGGCTGACGAAGCAGTCGAGGAAGAAGCTGCCATATTGGACATTTCTGTCGAGGACACGGAATGGTGTAGGACTTGAGACCTTTTGCTCACGTGTGAACTGGACATCATCTAAACGGTAAAAAGAAAAGGAATGACTTGACTATTCTTCCTTTCTGCCAAGAAAAGGAGAAACGAATGGCTCATCTTCACTCTTTTTAACCTGTGAAGCTGTCGAGCAAGCTGCAGTACTGGGCTGAGGTGTATTAAGGCGGTTGAACATCCGTTTACTGGGTAAACTGTCCATAATATTTGGCACTTCGTGATTCCCACCCGTTTCGGATGGTGAAATACCTCCTTCTCCTCCTCCAGGGAACTCCGACATCTAGAAAAAGACAATACAGAAACCGAAGTCATTAGTTTTCCAGAAACCCGCGTATGTTTTCAATGAACTCGTGTCAGAGTGTACATTCAACTACACTTGTCAGAATATTTTTTATAAGAAAAAAATAGTACTAAAGAACGCCTCCTCGGAGTTTGGAATTTGCGAAAGGAAATAGGAAAAGTCGTGTAAAGCACCTTAAAGGGGGATCGTGAGCGGACCGGACTGGTCGGGTAGCGCGCACCGGTCTGCATTTAATAATAATCTCAATACCTTCACGCTAAAGGAAGCACCTTTTTTGTCCGTTTCACTTGTCTCGGGAAAAAAAACACAGATTGAAAGGCAACTAAAATAACAGCGCACCAAATGTTTCTCTTCGGCCCCAAAAGAAACTCACAAGATTCCCTCGAAAGTTCCGTTAGCGTTAAGTTTGATAGAAACTGGAACTAAATCTACTGGAACTCAAATCCCTCAGTATTTACTTGGCGTGTCAGCCTTGAAACCCCGCTCCAGCGCAAATGGCCAACAGCTCTGGGAAGTCAGGTGTGCCCTGTTGCGCCAGGTATATACACAGGCATTTGCATGCAGTTCTGACGACATTCAGGTACCTAAGTCCCGCCCTTTGGAATTCTCTTCTCTACTTTTTTCTTTTTTTTTCTGACTCGAAAGCTCACCCAAACCCCCAGCCACTATATACAAGTGCGAGTTTGAAGTGATAGATAAGCAACGATTGGGAGATTTGAGTCTGATGTGCGGTCAGCCCAGCTCGCCGCGACATAAACGTATATACACACAACAACAACAAATCTAAACGTTAGCTTTTTGTGGAGACGCTTTTAATTCTTGTCTTATGACGTGTCGCCGTTTTCTACCTACTTATACTCCGTCTTCGACACATTCCGGCGCAATTCTATTACTTTGAAAGACATACACAGGCAGAAGTTTCCTTGTTATGTGAGAGCGTTCTACGTCCAAGGGGAAATTTTAGGTGCTAAACCTGTTCCGTTGCATTTTTCTGTCACTCGGTAAGATCAGAAAACGAGAACTCGCAGGGATGACGTCAGAAATGACTTCCCCCGGAACCGGAACTCTATTGTCTACGTGAACTCCCTGCCCAGGCATACAAAAGCCCCAAGCTTTTGGCGTCCGTTCGAAAAGCTTATTACAGTAAAAAAAAAAAAAAAAAAAATATGAAAAGAGATAAGACCACCGACGTAAAGAAAAAAAGATTCTTGGCACGTGGGTTTCTGCACCAATTTGCTTGACTTGGTGACTATCCGGCACTAGTTCAATAACGAGGGCAAATTTAGCGATGATGAGAAAAGTTTGTGACAATTTTCCCAACCACTACCGGAAAGATACACACCCACTTTTCCCTATCTCCGAGGAATGCTGCGGGGACAGCTTTTCTTTGACCTTTCCGAATCAGGAATTTGCATAAAAATGAACCGGAAAACAAACTACCTTGGATCTGGGCGCGGTAATAGGCGCAGGCATGGCGTGCGATGTGCCTTGACAGCTGTAGCTGTGGCTTCCCCTCCCCCCCAACTGACACGTTACAGGACACAAGATGAGAGCAGATGAAACTCGGGTTTATAAGACGGTTACCATAGCAACCAGCTGTGATCCTTGGCTGATAAAAACATAAACTGGAAATCTGAACTATAAGTCTCCCGCCGAAAAAAAGTTCACAAACTCGATTAGAAACTTCCAACACCCTGAAAGGATGGACAGATTTTGTTTTTTTAAACAACAATAGAAAAACGTTCTACGTTAAGGCGCGATGAACTTGGATTTAGGATTTTGAAGTTGCGTTGAATAAAATCACGATCAAAGAAACCGGAGAATGTGGAGAGAGAGCCGGCAGGAGCTCCGCTTTTATACTTGTGCAGCTTAGTGCGTTTCGGGTGTGATGATGACAAGATGAGGAAACAAGACTTGTGCTGCTTTACTTTAACTTTCCTGTTCTGGAAACTTGGCCACGGCTAGACTTCAGGAACCCAGCATCCTTTTCATGCTAAAAGCCATGTGAGTCAGCTTCTTCTCGCTATGCTAGCCAAGATCCCATAGCTATTTACAGTTATGTTTCTGCTCATCTCTCTCTCTCTCTCTTTCTTTCCTCTTCTCTCTATCTTTTTTTTTTCATAGCTCTCCCTGGAAACTGCTCCCATAAAGGGTCGAGGAGAAAAAAGACACCAGCCAGGTGTGTGTGTGTTTGTGTGCATCTCCGACGCAGTTAGTTAAGGGGCGTTCACGGAACACGCCCCTTTCCTAGCAGGTAACCCAAAAATAAAAAAATAAGGTATTACATTCCGCCTAAGCGGGCGTAGTCGACGTAACGCTATGATTCATAATCGTCGCGTCTCTTATCAGTCAGCCCTAGCTTACTTTCTTTTTGTCCCTCTTCTCCAATTTCAGAGAGCTTCCCCAGAGGAGGTTTTTGTCCTTTTAAGTCGCTTTCAGGGCGGGTTATAGAGCAAGGAAGATTTTCTAAACCAAGCTAAACAAGGAAAACTGTTCAAAATTAAAACCCTCTAAGCTAGCAATACAAACTCCGCACACCCACAGAAAAAGCTCGGGTGAATGTTGCGGAAGATGTTTTACTAGGAAGTAAAGAATCGCTTCACGAACGGAACGTTCTGGAAATTCCTGGAAAGTTAAACCTAGCCTGAAAACAATTATCAAATCGCCATCGTAAGGGAGGTAAGGAGGCGGGCCTTGGCAGAGGCACGCTCAAAAAACACTGTTTCTTAAGGTGGGGAGGGGGTGGGAGTTTTGAGTTGGGTAAGGGGTAGAACTGGAAGACCCTCCCAAGGCTGTTATTGCCACCGAAGCATGTTTGTTGTGGGCATGAAAGCTGAAAAGAAAATTCGGACCATGTTTGCGTTTCTTGGTCGGACGAAACTTGCCCATGTAAGGTTAGGTTTGCTTGCGCTTGTTGCTTGCCTGTTGCGGTGCTTTAAAGGTTTGTAAGTATGTCTCAATGCTCCAAACAAATCCGGTGGAGATTTGGACAAGTTTCAGTACTTGGGCAGGTATTTAAGCAAAGAAAGATTTTACTCTTTTTTTCCTTTGTTTTGTCTTTTTGTTTTTTGAAGAAAGAAAATTGTTTGACTTACGCGTCTGCGCAGTAGCGCCGGACCCGCAGCACCAACACAGACAGGAGGAGCTGTCACTGGCCACGCCCCGTCCAGTTTCATACTACTGTTACCACTGCCCCCTCCACCCCCCCAGTCAGCCTCTGATTGACTACGTTGGAAAGGTTTCAACCTCGGCTCCATCATTTCGTTCGTTTGCCTTCTCTTAACAACAAAGTCCCGACGTTTCACTTCATCAAGTTGTGTTTTTGTTTCTTAATCATTGGAAAATTATGATAGGTCCTGTTTTTTTTGCCTCTGAGTTTTTTGTATTTCAGAGAATGGAACTCATACGAGATGGCGCAGTAAACCATGAGCGAAGTACAGCCCAAGGTAAAATTGAGGGCTTTGGCACAGTTCCCGAAGCTAATTTAGGATTCCGCGGACTCGTTCGTATGCAACTTGGCCTGCAAAAGTTGCTGAAGAGAGATTCAAATCATTCCACGACACTTCTTTTGGCTTTTACTTTCGCAGGGGGTACGCAAATAATTCACCCGTAGGAAATAAAAGGTGTGCTGGGAGATAAAAGAAAGGAAAACACCCTTTCCATGTCGTTCTAGAAGAAGAACGAACAATTGCTGAGTAAAGACTGGCTGACTAGTTTGGTGAGGAGCGCCTCAACTCATAAGAGAGTTGGGACGGACGGACCAAAAGCGACTGGAAAATTTAGAGAAACCGCGTTCAGCTTTACAGTTCTGCGGCTCCCGAAGACTATAACAGATCTCGTGGGGATGCTGTGGACTTAGCCTAGAGTAACTTTGGGAAACTCGAAAAACAGACCCAGACCCGAGAGAAGCTTTCCACCCTACGGGGCTTTTTCCGAAAGAGAGGCAGGGAAATCAATTGCTGACCTTCGTCTCTCCTATGCAACATTACGAGCCACACGCGACACAAACACACCACACGTATACATACAGCAGGCATGGGTGCAGGTAGTCACCATTAGGTCCAAGAAATCTCCCTTCAAAACGTATTGAGTAATTTGATTTAAAACCACTTTTTCTTTTGAAGGGCCGGTGACACCTTTTCTTTTATAATGGGTTTAACGAAAGCTTGGTGGTATTACGACGTCAGACAGCGTTCGTCGATTAAGACGAAAACGCTACTACGACGCTCTAGTCGGACGCCAAAAACGACAAGTTAACACATGTAATGTATGTAACCTATAGTCTAACCTAACTTAAAATAACACTTAACCTAACGTAAGTTATCCTAAGAAGTTGACCTTTTGCCAGGAAACGAGCAACAATTTTAAGAATGTTTAGGGACTTCCCGGGTAAATTCAAGTCACGCCCCCTTATGGAGTACTTTAAATACCTGATCAGGTGAAGTCCGAATGCCATCACGTGGCACGCGATGCACGCAGCATACTGTGCCCATGTTTTCGTTTAGGCGTACACTTTTCTAGGCCACATAATTTTTCCGAAAAGCCTCTTAAAAAATGGTCAGGGATAACTAGGACCAGGTTGGGATGGCTACGGAATCGACATCCGGTTGGGCAAGCAGTCACAAGAGGAATGAAGAAAAGACCATGAACGAAAGAGGATATGCACAGTGGTCATCTTTTAACTCTTTCCAAGTCGCAGCCTCCGACTAACTGCGTTAGAAAGCCAACCCAGAGCAAAATAAAAAATATTAATAAAAAATTTGCGTAGGTGGGCGTGTAAGTTATCCTTTACTGGATGATATGAATCTCGTTGCAAAAACCAGTCCTCTTTCTTTGCCCATCCCTCGATAAAAAAAAGAGAACAAATGTGATCTTGTTATTTTTTGTTGGCACTTTTTACTTGGAGGGAAGGCTCTCTCTCGCTTCTGATTAGGATAAGGATCATTTGTAGGATAAAAGCAAGAAGCATATATACTTGTATATACTGTCAACGGGACGTCCTGGCGCCCAGCTCATTGACTAGTATAGCATTTAGCAAGGCATTTAGAGTGCGAGAGACTTTGGAGAAGAAGCTACACAAAAGAGCTTTCCAGACTAATCTCCTTCAATAAAGAAAAAAATATGAAGATGAAAAGAAAAAGAAACGGACGACATAGAGAATCCGTTTGCCTAACAAGTCGGCAGGGACCGTTGGGCGATTAAAGGAGTATCAAGGGCCGCTAACGGATGTAGAACACATGGCCCGTTTTGTATACGTACACTACAAAATAAGAGAGTAGACAGATAAAGAAGTAGAGAAAGGGTGTGGTTTGTCTTACCTCGGGACCCGGCGAGGGATTCCGATGTCTGGGGCGTTGCACAGAGCGCTGAGGGGCGGGTTTCTTGCTTGAGGGCATGGCCCCTTTCGATGCAGAGCGAGGCGGAGGGGGGCGTGGCCAGGTAGGGCCGTTTAAAGAAGCCCCGTTCCCAGTACTGCTGTTTCGATGTCTTCGACTGCACTCACACATAGTGACGTGGACGAGTTCGGTTTCTAAAAAAATCACAGTAAAAAACGTCACCACTTCAAATTCTACAATTTCGCTGCACTATTTTGATTTGCTTTTCATTCTTTTCTTGGTTTTCTTTTCACTCGGCAAAGGCGAATAAACGTCTTGCTGCAACTATACTGCCTTGAAAGTCTTAAGCAAAATACATTTTAAACAAAAAGACTGTATACATACGGACAGTTACCCAACATCAAACCTGGTGATTTATTTCGCATGAAGAAACCAATAATTTAAGTCCCTGTTTAAGGCTCCCGCATAGCTTTGCTCGTTACACCCAATCTACCCCAAGGAGGCGCGCAATGCGTTGCATGGGTGTAAATGAACGCGCATTGCTCCTGCATATATAACGCCAAGCACGGTAACTTTACAACCATCTCTCAATTTGCATGGTATTTGCTTTAAAAAATACTAGAATAATTTATAGGACATGATTCTTTCCAAATTCGCAGTTTGCTATTTTTCGCGTAGTGTAAAAAAGTTCACTTTGGTATTGCCTTTTTTCCCTCAAGAAGTTTTGTAAGAAAAATTCGCGTACTTTTTACGAAAGACTGCTGCTTCTGCTTTCCCCGTCGTAAAGCTAAGCATACGGGAACCTTAATAACTAGAATTGAAAGGGGTTCGTAACTTGGTTTCTTGGTATGAATAAGCTTTATAGTAACGGTGTTCACTTATAAAGTTATAAATTAGGGTAATACGCATACAAATTTTAACCGACTGATCAGGGTGCACAAAGTTATTAGCGAGTTGCGAACCCCTTGTAGAGTATATTAGTCTCTAACGGGAATCCTGGATTTGTATCCTAGAAAAAAACTAAGTTGAATTGTATCTACATGTTTATTAATTAAATTTACGATACAGAATACTCAGTGAATTCCGTTGGTTAAGATTTATATATCTTGCTAGCTTTTTTGCACAAATGTTTACAAAAATTAACCAGTTCTAATTAGAAATATTAGTAATAACACTTTAATGGGGAATTATAATTTCCCATTAAAGTGTTATTCGAAATTCCTGCAACTTATCCGATTTTCGCAATTCTTTCCAACTTGTTCCGAAGCTTGTAATTCTTTAAAGCAATTTCTAAATGGCTTAAAAATCTTTCTTGAACAGCTTTCTTTTTACTTAAAATAAATTAAATTACAAATGTGCTTGGAAGATTCTTTGAATTTCTCTTTCGAAGTTCTCTGATAATGTTTTCAAAAACAAAACCTCCCAATTTGAATGCCTATACTGAAGTGTTAGAACACTATTCTTTTCACTAAAATTTATCAAATTTCCAGTAACAATTAACAGTACACAATCCTCACGTATCCTTATTGAAATACCTTTACGGCTTGTATAAGAAATTGTGTTATAAACACAGAACATAACGCATTCACGGAAATCGTATGGTATTTCTCAATTGAGTAATTTTTAGCCCGAACCATCTTACTAATTTAAACTTATTCTAGCATTTTCTAACCGATTTGTTTTCTGTTTGAGTCTAGCTATTTAACACTTTATAGAAGCTTTGTGTTCCGACCCATTTTTTTATGTACTCATTTTTAATTGACTAGTTTCCATGGCACTATTTTTTTTGTAATTATCTGATCTCTTTATGCGATCCCTATCCAGTAACATTCTGTCTCCAGGATATTTTTTTAAGCATCGCTCTTTGAATGAATACGAAATTGGGGTCACTTCCATAGGATCTCAGTAAATAAAAAATCCCGGAGTTTTGCATGTCGTCTTCCCCCGAAAAAAGATGACAAGTGTGCACAAAAAATAATAGTAATAAAATCGCTCACGTGAAACAAGTCGGCATGGACACTTTAAGCTCAAAGGGGGGAAGAGGGGCGTGCGTTGTGTCGCACACCCATACCACAAGAAAAAATGGAGTGAAAGCAAAACAAAAACAAGACAGCCATGTCCAAGTCCCGAATTAATACGAAAAAGGAAAACGCAAGCCGAGTCGCTACTTCCCGCAAAGTAATCCAACACTATTGGCCTTGGTTTTGCATTTTCAGGCTAAAGGCGGACTCGGACCCGGTAGTCGGGCATAAGTCACGCTTTCGGCACACAAACTTCTTCCAAGTCAAACTCCCAAGCAGACGAAAAACGATCAAGCACCCTCCAATTACCCCTGGCTAACATGCAAATTAGCCCAAGTAAAATGTATATCCCGCCCCTCGTGTAGCACATGCCTCGCACTCCTCAACGCCCGAAACCTGAACGGGGGAAAAAAAACCACTGCAATTTTTGTTTTCTAAGTATACTCGATTATCCGTGCACGCAAACGTGTCATTTATACCTGAGAAGAAAAAAAAAACCCGGAGAAGTCCAATAATCCCCAATAAAATCACAAAACCTCACGATCTACAACTTGGGTTTTTCAACTTGTTTTCTTCCAAATCCGTGCTCCATTCTATTGTCATGCATGCCCACAAACGACAAAGACGAGAGCCTATCACTTTCATACCCACAGTTTGGGGAAGATAGTAAGTAAAAATAAAAAAATAAAAAAAAATAAAGACGTGCTAAAATATTTCGCAAACGCACTTACGTCAACAATTTCACCCCATAACCGGTCTCCACCACTCTCTTGTTCTGATAAAAAGGTCGCGTGGAGAACGACAAAAATCTTGCTTGAGCACGTCGTCGGAATGTTAAGTTCAAACACAGCATCCACTGGGGAAGGCACCGACAAGCCAACTGCAGTGAGGGACACGGGACTGAAGGAAACCTTCCGCGGTCATCGACAGTCTCTTTTAGCTCTTCAAAACATAGCGAAAAAAAGACCTATCAATAAGAAAAAAATAGTATTTATCCACCACACAACATACACGAGATTCCCCACATGAACTTCACTTGAAACTGTCCAAACAATGTTGAAGTACTGCATAGCTTCCAAAACCCCCAAACTAGGCCCCGTCCACCCCGCAGCCGAAGCTTTTCACACCTTGGTAGACCACGCCCGCTCGTTTACTTTGTTTGAGATTACTTGTTCACCCTAAAACAAGACAAGGGTAAAAAGAGGCGCCGATGCTCTCGTGGAAAGTTCTCAACCTTGACGCACGCAAACTCTTTCCCGGGGCCATCCCACATCCAAAATGTCTAGAGGGACCTCAAGAGAGAGAAAAAAAGGCACTTGAAGACTGCCGGCAACTTTTCTCTCTCTATTATTTTGTTTTTTCTTGCTTTATTTCGTTTTGTTGCAGCTTTTTAAAGTTTTGCCAGGCTCTTCCGAAAGCTTTTGTCCTGTTACGGGCTCAGGCAAGTAATGGAAAAGGGTTGCAGAGAGCACTGTTCCAAGTTCACCACGCGCCACGCCTACCCTCCCACCAATGAAGAGATTTATCCACTGAAAAATGGATGAAACCAAAAATTGGATGGTCAGTGTCCTTCACATCCAACCCAGTGCCAGAAGCGAAGGTCTGCATAACTCGTTAAGGGAGCATAAATGTCTCCGAATGGATTACGACCATCAAGACCAACAAAACTGCAACGAACAAACAAGCCCTTTTCAGTTATAAAAGAAATGCAAAAGAATTAAGAATAAAGAAATCAATAAGAATTACTTAGAACAATAACTGCAAGTGAAAAGAAGGGAACTTAAGAAGCCAGAAAATAACTAAAAAAAGGAGAATAGGAAAAAATTTGGTAATAAGTTGAGGAACTTACTTCAAAGAAATCACTCTTGGCGTTCATGAGAGCAAATTCCCCCAAGTTTTTTCTAGCGCACATATACCATAAACAAATAAAGAGTGTGCGTATTTTTGTAGGGAAATGGAATGGTTTGGAATCAAGTGTCGATGTGGCGAGTGAATAGGGGAGGGGAAATATACAAGAAAAAGACAAAGTCTGGGGAAAACGAAATGGCAAAAGCACGAGAGCGAAAGGGTAGGGTCAGAGAGGTGTGGTTTCAACCGAAGGGCTGCGGCGAAAGGGGGACTGCGGGGGCGTGTCTAGATGCAGGTCATGGGCAGCCTCGCAAATGGTTCGGAGAGGGGAGAGAACGGGGGTGTGGCAGACTGGAGTTACCGTCTCAGGTGTTGTGGATTCCGACGAACTCGGACTCCTCACTACAAGTTTACCAGAGTAAAAATGAATATAACATATATACTAACAAATTAATTTACGAAACTAATAATATTTTTTAAATAAGAATGAATAATTTAACTTAGAATTGTAAAATTTAAGAATTTACCACATTAATATATTAGTACTAGGATTGTAAGATTTAGAGTTAAGGAATTTTTTCAATTATAAGAATATATTTCTAGATCTTAAAAGAACTAATGAAAGAAAGGAAAATAGACTCACTGGAATAAGACAGAATGTCTTGAGCCAGGTCCTGAGGTATGGGAGCGTCCACGGTAGTGTGCAAGGCTAAACTCTCTAACCAGACTTCCGTCACTTCAAAGGGAGGCCTGTTTCATACATTGCGGGATGAAATTAATTCCTTTCAAGATAGGGCAGCCATACAAAATAAGCAATACGGTTTTATGAAGTTTATAAACAACTAATTAATAAAAATTAATTGAAAATAATACGTAATAAGGTCCACTACTTTCGTTAAGGGAGTTTTTAATTTAGTAAAAATAGTCCCTTTGCTTTGATTTTTTCTCAGAATTTTGGTGATATTTAATATTTGTAAGCTTCAGACACTAGACTGTAGACGGGAATTACATTCGAACAGTTCTAGTTCAATATATCGGTAGTTCGGTCTCTGAAGAAATAATATAATTCTGTTTCCCACAAGTTTCCGTTCACCCTTCGTTTAAGGAATAAAGAATAAAATGCAGATTTCTTTGTTTTAATTTTAAACCAACTTGAGCAGTTAGCAAAATACAAAACTATGACTATTTCCAAATAGACTTAAGAGACCTTGCATATTCTTGACTTTGACTTTAGACGTACTTATCCTCCCATTCCGGAGCCCAATATTTATTTTCATTACAAAGCCGAATGGCTCCGCGCGACAATATCTATAGAGTCTATAAAAATAATAAACAGAATCGAGTTTGCCATTGGAGGTCACTTTCGAATCGCCTAACAACGTCCGACGAAGCCAAAACAGTTACGCACGAAAACAAAATGCCAAATTATTTTACCTCTTGTCTGGATTGAGATCAGTGCAAAGGAAGGCAACGCGGTAAAAAGGCTCAGGACATGTTGCACAAAACTTGTCACGAAATGCAGCTTGGTTCAAGCCAAAATCTCCTGAACGCGGTAAATAATCCGGATCTGCTAGTACCCGCCCAATGATCTAAAACCCCAAAATAAATGTGAAATTCGCCTATTAAATCCAAACCCAGAACTTGCTGAACACATTTTCAAAATATACCTCGCAGAGAATGATGCCAAAAGAAAAGATATCCACTTTCTCATCATACTTCTGGCCTGTCATCATCTCGGGAGCCATCCAATACGGATTACCCACCACCGTGTACCGCTTTTTGCGCTCATACTTCCGAGGCCGCCTTCCTAACGTCCTATTGTCATGCTGATCAGTTTCGCTGCTGTTCAAACTCTCGTGCATGATCCTCGCCAAACCGAAATCAGCCACCAATACACTTCGATCCTCTCGCACCAAACAGTTATTGGAATTCAGGTCTCGGTGGATGATACTCCTCGAATGTAAATACGCCATACCCGCCGCAATGTCCTTGGCGAACGCTAAACGTTGATGCCAGGGCAGCGTTTCTTCCGGACTGTGGATCAGGTCTTTTAGAGTGCCCCCAGGCACATATTCGGTAACCAAACACAAGCGTTGGTCCTTATACAGCACACCGATAAAGCGCAAAACATTCACATGATGCAAACTTCTCAAAACTGCCACCTAAACCAACCAAAATTAAAGATTTTTTACATTATAAATGAGTGATTTTAAAGGAAAATTGTTTAAGAAAGTTACTTCTTTGAGGAAATTTATCTGCGCTTCTTCGTCCACTCGATACAACTCCTTGAGCACCATGACTTCATTGGTTTCTTTGTGCGTCACTTTGTACACTTGTCCGAAAAAACCCGTACCCAAGAGCTCGCCTTTGACTAGGTCTGAAGCCCGGAAAATACGAGAAGGATTGGCCTCGTTCTTCATCTCGTTTCGGAATGATTGGGTGCGGGATAAATCACAGCTATCGTTTACATTACGCTTAGGTGCCACCGACCTTTTAATCCAATAAAAAGTCGCCCATTAAAATTGTATAAGTTCTTCTATACTGTAGCTTTTTACCCGTCTATGAGCCGAGGCATAGAGGAACTACGTTCATGATGGACGGGAGATCGCTTCAATTGCCGACTGCGACATGTGCCGACTGTTCCATAGCCTTCGTCACGCGTTTTATACTGTCGTTCACGATCCTTGTCCACGTTTCTTTCTCGCTCGGCGTTCTTTTCGCGGTGCTTTTTGCCGAGGCCCAAGCTCCTGGTTAAAGACATCGAGAGTGAGAAAGCAGACAAGGGTAACATGCTCCGCCGCCGAGTAAAGCAAGACGACGTCGATGAAGGATCGTGCTCTATTGTCAACTGAAGGGAGAAATTGGAATGGGTATTTGGTTTATATGTAAAAGCTTTATAGTTTTCTGTTTTTAAAATTTTTGTTATATTATTTTACCTGTAAAGGAATGTCATTACAACGTAACAAGCACTCGAGACTTGCTATTGTTTGCTCTTTGACAGGCATGCCATTTACTTCAAGAATACGGTCGCCAATGTGCAAAGACATGAGATCGGCACTTGTACCCAACCTATGATAACGACAGATAAAGCATACTCTTCTATGAAACAGTAATAAGTCATCACAGGCGGTATCACTACGGAAAAAAATAATGTCTTCTAGGCAAGTATTCATGATACTGAAGTTTTTCGAAGACGTATGACAAATTCTGTGCGGAACCAACATATGACAAAGTGACGTGAAGTGCGACAGTTCATAAAAGAGCAAGAGCAATACTAATATATGTACTTTCATCCATCAAATTAAAGCTCGACTTACTCAGAGATTCGAACCCCTTTATGTGCATCGTATACAGCAAGGCCAGCAAAATCATCCACGGCGAGCTTGACCCTGCGAGGACTAGAATCTTGGGAAGGTCCCAACTCTACTAATTGGATGGAATGAGGTTTTTTGATAAACGGATGATTCTTTTGCTGCAGAGGCTGCATTTGGCGCTTGTAGCACATGCCACTGAAAAGGTCAAACCAATTGTGAAACTATACATTTTCAACAAAAATAAAAAAATAGTATACCAATAGAGTTTGGATCTTTCGACGAGGGCGTACGAGTCCCCGTCCCCGATAAAGGCACCACAAGAGTTACATTGAAAACATTCTGGGTGGAATTTGTGGTCTCCAGCCACCATAATAGGACCCGTAATGACCTAAGAAAACATAGTTCATACATAGATGTACGACTATATAAACTCTTTAGATACCTGAGCACACTGTTGGCAGGCTTCCCCGAATTTGGACCAATAATGAAATTGACAAAAAAGGATGCCATCCTTCTCGAAGTACCACGTAGATAAAGTAGCGTCACACACTGAGCACCTGGGATATTATGAGGGAAATAATAATGAAAGCCAGAAAGGAATACAAGTTTTCTTTATTTTTACCTAAAACATTCCACATGCCATTCCTGGTTCAGCGCTTGTAAAAACTCGTCATCTTGAATGAGATTCATGCAACCAGCACAAACTGACCGTTTTTCTGCGAAAATGTTTCACTGTTAATAAATAAAGCCTGTTTGATGTACTATTAATGTAGGTATAAATTACCTGCTTTGTTCTCCATTTTATTTTAACATAATTCCCCGTTGGAAACAACAATAATATTATGCAGCCATTTTATATTACCGCTCCCTCACTACCGACCCACAGAATGTTACAAACACAGAATATAAAGTTTACACAGAATGCTCTCTTCCCATCTTCCCTGTGTTAAATTATCGCAACTAATTCCTTACTACGCCTGCGCAAGTCTTGGTTACGGAACGCCGTAAAACGGGGAGTGGTCTAAAAACCCGCGGGTAACGCGTACCATGAGACGCAGAACCTAAGGGCCTAGTTCCACCTAGAGATTAAGGTCTTACGGAGTAAGGTCTGAAAAAAATATGCTATAGAGGAGAGCAAATCAAGTGTTCTGGGTGAAGAACCCCTATGTCAATTATGCATATTAACCGAGTAATTAATTATTTAGCAGTTTAAGCTCCGCCCCTTTCCCCCACTTTTCAAATTTTCCTATCCCTATAACATTGGAGGACAGTTATTGGCCAGAGGCCTAGCGACTTTACCTACGAACGCAATCAAAATCGATTACAGGTCCAATAGGGACGGTACCCTGAAATTTCTTTTGAATGCTCAAACAAGTCTGTAGGTGCTTTAGTTAATTTACAAGCTCGATCACAAAAAACGAACTTTTTCTTCGCGCCGTGACTTGCGGGCTCCGCTGAACGCTACGTACGAAGCGTTACCCGCATAGTGGGAACCGCCGTGTTCGGTCCCATTGCCAGGGGATGGGCTCTCGACTGCGAAGCCGACCCGAAACTTGTCCAAAGGCTCTCAGGCGCGGATCTCGGCCCGGCAGGAAGGCGATCGCGGAATAGCGCGAAGAAAGCGTCGTTTTTTGTGATTGAGCTTGTAAATTAACCAAAGCACCTACATACTTGTTTAAGCATTCAAAAGAAAGATAATGATGCCGTTTCTATGGGACCAAACGCTTTTTTGTTTGTCATTATGGTCTGGTAGAGGGATTAGCTTCGCTACTAAATGCCATTTAATTGAATGATCTGCCTTTAATTGACTGGGGGTTTAGAAAGATTGTATTGAAGTGTTGAGAGCCCTGAATAAGCGTAGAACTGGTCTGTAAACAACAGGATTGGTCCAAACGACGACAAGCACGGTCGTTGGTCAATTTGAAAAGGCTATCCTGCGATTAATAGTTTGAGTACTGTACTGTACTATGCTGTCCAAAAAAAACGAGTATAGGAAAACCACAATGGTCTAATCCTTACCCATGGGATTAATTAAAGATTGCTAATTTTAAACCTGCTCCTCTCTAAAACCGAACCGAAACTAAGAAAAGTATAATCTTAATGTATTTCTATATGAGTATTTTCTCTGTCCTCCAGCTCAGGGTAAAAACGGATTCCTCTTTCTGTAAGTTTTGGTTTGGTTTTAGACAAACCGGTTCAAAATGAGNGTCCTCCAGCTCAGGGTAAAAACGGATTCCTCTTTCTGTAAGTTTTGGTTTGGTTTTAGACAAACCGGTTCAAAATGAGCAGTCTTTAATTAATCCCATGGGTAAGGATTAAACCACTGTGGTTTCCCTATACTCGTTTTTTTTTTGGACAGTATAGTACAGACAGACTGTACTATACTGTCAAAAAAAACTGTACTGTACAGTACACTTATTTCTTGTAGGATATGGATTTGAAGTGGTCGGTTTTGAGAAGTTGGCTTACGAAGTAGTCAAAGATGTTCGCCGAGCAAGATTCTCATTATACCAGTTCGCCGTTCGTGGTCTACGCAAAATCTACGATTTATAAACACGAGTTTGTGGCGGCACGTGTCTTTTTTGTTTATTTGTTGTAAGAAAATCTCAGAAAGGGTAAATACTTTGGTAGGTTGGGTTGCTTTTAATTTTCCAATAAAAATTTTCGCATTAAAAAACCCTTAACTATAATATTAGAGAGAGTTTATACAAATGGCTGCCGTAGATGCACACTTGAAAGAAGCTCTAGTAGAGACGTTACTTGCTACGTTATCGCCGGACCCAGGCATTCGAAAGGCTGGCGAAAGTCGTATCCAAGCCCTTGAAGTTACCGAAGGTTCTAAAAACTTTACTTTCTTTACGTTGTTCATGAATAAGTGACTTTTCTTCCTACCCTAGATTTCGGAACCTATCTGACGGAACTAACATTGGACAGTTCCGCTTCGTTACCTTTGCGTCAGTTATCTTCGGTTTTGCTTCACCAGTATGTGGAAACCCATTGGTCACAACATTCGGATAAATTCCGCGCCCCGGAAGCTTCTGAATCAGCCAAAGCTGCGATTAGGCAGCTTTTACCAGCGGGTCTACATGAACCCATCAGCAAAGTAAACTCATTAAAGTACTTTCTGAATAGACGATGTGCCTCTAAGTGATTATGTTCTTCCTCTTCTACTTTGAAGGTCCGTTCAGCGGTAGCTTATGCCATTTCCGCCATCGCTCACTGGGACTGGCCCGAACAATGGCCTTCGTTATTTGATACGTTGATGGCGTGTCTGAAAACGGGCGACCAAGCCTCGGTGCACGGAGCTATGCGGGTTTTGACCGAATTTAGTCGTGACTTAACCGATACTCAGATCCCGCAAGTAGCTCCCATAATCTTACCGGAAGCCTACAACGTTTTCCTCCAGAACGAGGTGCTCTTCCAATTCCAGGTTATTTCTTGAATGGAGTTTTAGAAATTCTCTTTTCTTTTTCTCAGAAATACAGCATACGAACGCGAGGAAGAGCCGTTCAAATTTTTACTACATTAGCCACCATGGTGTGCACGATGGGAGAGTACCAAAAAGGGTTAATTAAATCCCTTTTAAGTCCCATGCTCCTCCCATTTACAGAAGCCCTCGTACGCGCTCTGCACGCTCGGTCTTCGGCCACGACCGACTCAGGACTTCGCGCTGATGTTCTTAAAGGTATTATCAAGTATTTGCTTTCATGATGAAGCTAATTTTTACACCATATTACATCACCAGGTTTAACTTACAATCCAATTTTCCAGCATAGATTGTTAATTGTGTGTAAATTCTTAGCTTTGACAGTACTCGTGAAGAACGTACCCAAGCAATTAAGTGGCTGGCTGGTAGAAATTCTACCCACTGTGTGGGAAACCTTGACTCATAGCGCTGAAGTCTACGTGCGAACCGTAGTCCAAGAACAGGAGGAGGGCGACCAAGTTGTTGATTCGGATGGTACATTAACACTAACCTTATCTGCATTTTCTAACTAATTTGTCTATTATTTTTTGCTTTGGTTTTAGGAGAACTGCTGAATTTTGAGAATCTAGTTTTGTCAATTTTTGACTTTGTACACGCATTGGTAGAAACGCACCGGTTTAGAAAGTCAGTAAAGCAAGGCATGGTGGATATAATTTATTATATCATTCTATACTTGCAAATTACCGAACAACAGGTAATATATCCCTTCACTAAATTTATCTCTTATAAACTCGTTTGTTTTTTTAAGGCTCAAGAATGGTCCTCGAATCCTGAGCGGTTTGTGGAGGATGAAAGTGAAGATTCATTTTCGTATTCAGTGCGAATATCAGCTCAAGATTTGCTATTGGTAAGATAAACGAGAACAAGCAAAGGAAAGAAAAAGGATGTCAGATAACTCCAATTTTATTTATTGTATTCCAGTCTTTGTGCCAAGAATGTGAAGAAGAGGCAGGATCAGGATTGGGCCAAGCAGTGGCACGTCATTTGGCAGCAGCTGAAGCGACAGCAGCTTCTGCTCAGGCTCAAGCCCAGAATCCTGGTTGGTGGAAGACAGTAGAGGCTTCCTTATTGGCTCTGGGTGTTGTACGCGATTTAGTGTTGCAACGCGTTCGGCAGGATAAGCTAGGCTTCGATTTACTTGCGTGCCTGCAGAACGGCGTCACCGAGCATTCAACCATGGGCGGTAACGTTTAATTCTTTACTGCAATCTAAGTTTATACCCTCAGGGTAAATTGAGCAGTGCTGTCAATTTGTCATTCTTTTGTAGCATCTCCCTATTTACTGGGACGTTGTTTATGGACCGGCTCTCGGTTCGCTGCCCTGTTGCCTGAACAGACATTGCACCGCTATTTACAAGCAACTATTGGCGCTTTACAACCTTCCCAAGATGTCGTAGTGCGTTTGTCTGCCGTCAGGTACTCGAATTTTAAATCTCAAGACCTTTGGTAAAGTGTATGTTGTCTACGTTTAAGGGCTGTGCACGGTTTCGCAGAGCACTTAAAGTCAACCAACCAGACCCAGCTTCTGGTTCCTTATTTGCCCGTCATTACAGACGGTTTGCTTAGCCTGGCTCTGCAGTACCAAAACGAAGTCTTGTCTCTTGCCATGGAAACTTTGGCCATCATTTTACGCGTATGAACTTAAACTAACGTTGATTGGATTAACTTTAATTTTTCGTCTGTTCGTAGGTAGATAAAGGTTTTACAGTCAGTTACGAACCCAAAGTGGCTCCTCTCACCATTGCACTCTTCTTGAAACACAACACCGGTAGTGACTCATTCCAAAAATACTTAAAGTAACTAAAACCAATGTGTTTGGACAGATCCTGTAATTACGGATTTGGCCCAAGAAATTTTCAAAGCATTGTCGAGTAGCGAACAGTGTTTAGGACCCTTGCAGCAACGTCTGATACCCACGTTGGTTTCAATGTTGAGCACGCCTAGCGATAAAATTGCAACAGGTACGCTTTAAAAACAATAGTTTGCCATAATAGTGAATTCTCTTATCCGGTAGCAGTCCATGTAGTGGCCTTAGATGTGCTGCAAACCTTGATACGGTCGTCCAAACCACCCCTGAGCGACCTTTTGCTTCGTGTAGCCTTTCCTGCTGCTGCCCAGTGCATTCTGTCCACTGAGGACATTGCGGTTATGCAGGTAATTTAGACAAAAGGTCTCTTTTTCTATAATGGTTTCCCTCTCTTTCCTTTAAAAGTCAGGGGGAGAATGCTTAAGAGCATACGTCTCGGTCGCACCGGAGCAATTGGCCGCTTTTGCTGACGCGGAAGGACGCTCCGGATTGGCGTATGTGATTCAAGTTTCAGCTCAGTTGCTCCATCCTTCCGCCCCGGAAAATTCTGCCAGTTTTGTGGGGCGTTTAGTGACCAGTTTGATCCGTAAAGCTGGGTCGCAATTGGGTGAGAATTTAGATTTATTGCTTCGAGCTGTGCTCTCCAAAATGCAAGGTGTGGAAGCCCTTTCCGTACTTCAGGTAACTGTTTCCTGTGTACTATTTTATTAATTAATTTTGCATTATCTGATTTCTTGTCATTTCTTAGAGTTTGATTATGGTGTATGCGCACTTAGTGCATAGCCAAATGGAGGCCGTGCTCCAGTTCTTATCGACTGTCCCAGGTCCCACTGGGCAATCGGCTCTCCATTTCGTGCTGAGTCTCTGGTGCGGTCGTCAACATTTGTTTTACGGTTCTTATGAAAACAAAGTCAGGTATAATATAATGATTTTATTTGAAAAAATCTGTAAGTATATAGTGAGTTGAATAACTTGACATATCTGTAGCACGCTAGCGCTGGCCAAGTTGTTGGAGCAAGGAGTCATGGGCGGGGACTCTAGACTAGCTGATTTGACGGTGGAAGGAGAGGAAATTATTACGGATCATTACGAAGGTCAGACGCCGATGGGAATGCAAACCCGAGGTCAACGTCGAGGTTTGACGCGGCATTTTACCTCCATTTCTGTGTTAGCCAAGATCGTGAAATTGCTCATTTACGAGCTCTCAACAGCTTTAGAAGATACGATGGCTATGACTGACTCGGAAGAAGAGGTCAGTTTTTCTTTTTCCTTTCTGTTTACTTTGTCTTTGGTATAAACACCAAAAAGAATCGCAACAGTAAAATGATTTTTTACATAGGAAGAAGAGGAGGACGAAGGACAAGACTTATCTACTGTCTTAGACAATCCTGAGCAATTTGGTAAGAAAAATCCTTTCCTCTCAAATTACCGTTCGCTTGCGAATTATTTATATTCTCGAGTCTCAGATGACCTTTTCGATGTACTAGTGATAATTAAAAGTTCTATCCATTAGTAAGTAATATATGATACAAAAAGGTGCTTTTAAAGCATACAATCTTTTTATTCAATTCTAAGTAACAATATGGGTATATTCAGTTAGTACTAATCAAGTTTGTTTTTACAGCAGACGATGTGGAAGATGACGATAACGACCCTGATGCCCAATCCGATCCCTTGTATCACATCAACTTACAGCAGCATTTGACGGAATTTCTGCGAAATTTCTGCGCAACTCCGTACTTCCCTGTATCCTTCCTTCCCCATCTCAATAAGCAAGAAAAACACGTACTAGAACTCATTCATATTAAACTGTAATAAACTTCCTTAATAACATGTACCAATAAAAGGCAACTATAAACCCTTGGACACCTTTTCTAATATATTTTGTAAGCCCTAATTAAACTTATTTGTCTTGTAGACAAAACAAAAAAGGAAACAAAATGGGTCTAGTAGTAGGGAACGCCCCCCACCATATCTTTGACCAGTTCACGAACTTCTTTATCCATTTCGTAAACCAAAGGATCCACATCTTCATAGCGGAGAACTCGGAAGGCAGCAAAGCGTGGAGCCCATTCAGGTTGCTTATGCATATTGAGCAAGGCATCGTGGATCGCCTTTTTCTCACTCTCTTAAAATACGCAATATTAACAAATACTCGTGAAACAACTGACACTAGTCAGCTGGACTTTTTTTTCGCTTTTTACCTGGCATGGAAGAACGCACCATGATGGGGTAAGGCGGCAAAGGTCCCAACGAGTCAAAAATTAATACATCTCTACACAAGTCCGGTTGACGCTGCAGCTCGAAGGCCAGTGCGTTAGAATCCACTGATGCGACATCCGCTTGCTTGACCGCCACCATTTGCACCGAGCCCAAGTGCGTTTTCGAATGGAGGATATTGCCAAAAAACGAAGAGTTTTCACCACTGTCTCGTAACTTTTTCAGCATCATGAGATGACCACTAATGGAGGTAGGATCATTGCACGCTAATTTGCCTCCTCTTAAATCCAAAAATTCTTTGATTCGCTCCCTGCGAAAATTAGATGAAATCCATAATCACATTAGTAAGAAATACTAGTCTTGTGACTTATGCTTTATATATTCAAGATTTATTACTTGGAATCCGTGTGGATGATGACGTCAGCGTAATAACCTGCCCGTTCTCCTTTGGGGTGAGGGTGCACGGCTCCAATGGGCAACAATTCCCAATACGTATTGGCCGCTTCCTTGAGTTTCTGATATCCCGACGTGGGCAGGAAAGCTACGTGGAAAAATACAGCATGGTAAAACATTTCAATAAAAATAACAACGTTATTCGGATGAGAAAGACCACGAGTCATGCCACTTCCATAGACCGATAGACACTAGACTACTCTTGATCACAGTATATAGGCTTACCTACGATACCTATATACTGTGGTCCGAAATAGATGCAACGGATGCAACAATTTAGCCACACCATGCCACTCAAACATGTTTTATCTACTTTTTATACCTGAAGAGTCTCGTTCTTGTTGTCTTTCCCCCAGTACAGAGTCGATAGAAATGAAAGAGGTAATGAAAAAAGGGAAGTTGTGCCTTGCAAAAAAAAAAAAGTTAACAAGAAATAGAAGATTTGTATGCTACGAACGCATAGACTCGTTGGTCCAGCTCACCCATGTCTGCTATGGAAGGAGCAGCCTCGTTCTCGGTTCCCTGCTCACCCAATTCTGCCAAATTGCTGCGGAAAGGATCCACGCGTTCAGAAATAGGGCCTAAGAAGCGCGTTTCTTGGATAAGCATCGTTTCTCGGTGCAATTGGTGCTCCAAAAAACTCGCAATAAGTTCGAATAACTCGGCGGGCAAGGATGGACACATGTAGGTTATGATGCGAAGAGGAAGTTGTTCAGAGGCTTGACTATCCGAGCCATTGGAACCAGTAACCGGAGCCATGATTTTCTCTGACAATGTTAGAATACGAATTGTATGCACGGAACAGGAAATAATGGTCAAGAATATAACAAAAATGTTTTTTTTTTACCTTTTATGAATGTTTAGCGAGACAAGTGAAAGATTCGAGTGAGATTCGAACAGTCGCCCAGGCAACAAGACTCCTGATAAACTGGAAGGGTGGAAAGGCTTGGACGAGTTTGGAAGGGTACCGACGTCGACGTTCCAACTTCTAGGAACGGAGTTGCTCTCCGCTGTGCATAGCTCTGCTGCAAGGTTCAAGGTTCAATCTCGTCCTCCCTAAGGGTAGAAACAAGCAAATATCAGGTCACAGAGTAGTCACCAGGGGAGCACGACAAGGAGTATGGAAGTTAGTTTCTCTTCTTAGATAACGTTTTTAAGTTAAAGATACAAACATACATTTTTAAAGATATAAAGACACGTTTTTTCTTTTATTTTTTAGCAACCAAAAAACTTCAAAAATGAAAAATAAGATAAGTACTTAGTACGGTACGGTGGTAGTCGGTACCAGAAAAGAGCAAAAACAGTAGAATGACAACCAATAACTTGTGCCAAAAACTTATTAAGATCTAATTAGAAAAGCTAAATTTACCTTTAAAGTTTGTTAAGTAGTTAACAAACTACAAGATCCAGTCAGCTGTAAACAAAGTTCAAATATCGATCTTAGCACACTGTGAGCGATTTGACAGCTATAATCGATTCTGGGACTCCCAATCGATTTGTTAAAGAACGCGTTTTGGAACGAAGGGATAGAGTAGTAGGCATTCCTGACTAATTTTGAGCTGCCTAATGACCCCGTGAGTGAGTTTTTAATTAATGCAAGGGTAGTTCAGACTGTGAATCAAGTGTTAAAACGCAGAAACGCGAGATGAGTGTCACTTTCCGTGTCAGTGTCTTTGTCTGAACGAACAAGGGGGGAGCCCATACAGGCTGTGTGTGCTTGCTGCGGCGCTGCCGTACCGTACGTAGTGTCTCCGCCATTGGATTTGGATAGACCGACGATAAACAAAAGCGGGAGCCCGCAAAACAAAACGTTTCTCTACTTTACTGCCCATTCGTTCATGATGCAAAAGCAATAAGAAACGGGTGGCTAGGATATAGGCGCTTTGAAACAGATCTCACGCAGCTCTTGCTGCAAAAGTTGTGGCGTTTTCTTATCCCGACTGTTTGCGTGTTGTGAGTCTTGTGACTTTTAAGCCAAGACGTCGTTTTTACATCGGTTTATCTTGAGCGTTTCGTGTTTTTTCTCATTGGCTTACGCTCTCGTACATTTCTTGAAGGTTTGATTCGATTCCCTAAAAGGTAAGTTGGAATTGCTGTCCTGTACACGGGAATGCGCCGTCTGTGTCTGTCTCCAAATGTGTTGACCTAATGTTTATTTATTTTTCTAAAATGCTTTGTTTATTTCTGACTAATAACTCCTCTTATGTTGAAAAAAGGACGAAAGGCAGCTATGGCTGTAGTAGCATCTCCCGTGGGGCTCCTCCTCTATGCATTGGTTGCTTGCAAAGCCTAGTCAGGATCGGTTACCACTCGTTGATCTTCCCGGAGAACTACGCCCCCTGTCCCCCGCCCTTTTTCCTTTGAGCTGCTGCTGCATGCAGGCCCAAACGCCGCTGCCGCCTTCAGGCAGCGACTGGCCACGGCCAAAGCCCAAGAGCAAGGGCAAAAAGTTTTCACCAGCTCCGCGCATGGAAGATGAGAGTGGAGAGGAGGAAGGCCCGAGTCTCACAAACAAGCCTGTCAGACCCCGCCCTCGCAAAAAACGGCATAAGGAGCCCATCTACGACGAAGACGTCATTGACGGATTCGCCATACAGTCTTTCGCTTCCTACGAAGATTTGGACGTAAGGAAACTCAAAAACTACAAAATTGAAGCTTTGTCTTAAAAATTATACATGTTCACTAACTCTCTTGGTTTTTATATGGTTAGGCTGTGTCCAAGTTCGCTGAAAAGACGTTACGATTACCAGATCCTTACACGTTTATGGTACCTTCTTTAAAAACCCATGCCTTATTGGATGGTAACTTGCATCCAAAAGTTAAAACCGAGAAGAGTACGGACAAAGTCAGGAACCGGCCGCGAATCAACCGAAACGGCTCCATCAGAGTAATGTGCACGCTGAATCTTAGTTTTTATTTTTAATTGTAAATAATAGATAATAATTTTAATTTATATATGATACGTTTAGAAATCAGCTTATGTTTGCGTAGTTGGTTACTATTAAAAGCCCAAGTCTATGGCAAGTTTCTGATGACAGGATCTGGAGTTTTTAGCTTTTTATTTCCTTTGTGATTTTATTTTGCAGTTTCTTTGAACGCGGGTTGTAACTTTTACTTACAGTTTTGGAATCCTTGATTTTTATTTGGCAGTAAAAGCGTTGAATTAGTCGAAATTAGCTGAATTTTAAATTAGTTGTTTGGTTCAGCAAATACCAGATTTTCTTAAGGAATTTATACAGCGTCGTGTAAATCATTTTTCACGTGATCTACGTAGCACTAATTCTGAGTCTTATTTATATATTTATTTATATTTCTGTGTATTAACGCGTTTGTAGAGGCATTTATTACCGTAGTGCTACTTATAAGAAGCGTAGATAAGGCGACCACGCAAAAAAGATTCTTTATAGTACAGTCATAAAAATATGGTTTCTCAAAAACTACATAATAAATGGCGAGACTAATCATTAAAACGTTGTTGGTTCCTTATTTAACCGTTTCGAAAGATGTTGTCATTATTGAGAAAATGTAGAAACATCCTCACAATTCTATAATTAGTTTATTACGATCCACTAAAGATAAGTAAACCCGAACGTACAAAGTTCAAGATAAAGTTTAGTCGCGGGGAATCTAATGGAAAGTTGATTAAAATTTGTTTTAATTCTGATTATTCTCCAGTCTGTTTATTTCTTCTGTGCCAGTCAGGAAATGTACTTTCGTGACCAAGTTGGATAGGTTAAAAACTTTTGGTGTAGGGTAAAAGCGCTTAGAATCGTAACAGTTCGCGTATCCTAGGTCGTTACTTTAAAAAATAGCAATTGTTATTTTTATTATATGAGATATTGTTATTGTTACTATTATTACTCTATTAAATACTGTTATAATTGAAAAGAAGATTTGTACAAAGTTGTAATTATTGTTATTTTAAAGTTATACAAATTAATTCAAGCATAGACTATGTAATCTTGATGAATTTGATGCCATTGGCTAAATTTATGACACTTTCTCTGGTTAGACTCGAAACATCATGTCGGAAACGTCTCGCGAAATCCGAGGGGCTTCGTCGGAACGGCTGAGTGACGCGAGTCGGCAGAGCAGTTCCTGTGGGGGATACGTCTGTGATAGCGAGAGTGAAGATGGCGAGCGACCACCGTCCAGTCCGCGACCTCCTTTACTTCCTACTAATAACAACTCACCTCCTTCATCCAACAACAATTCTAGCAGTAACAACAACAATAACAATGTCAACACGAATAGCACAGGCTCGTCACGGGAACGCGTTTCTACA
Source organism: Lepidurus apus apus (assembly GCA_022832285.1). Lineage (NCBI taxonomy): Eukaryota > Metazoa > Arthropoda > Branchiopoda > Notostraca > Triopsidae > Lepidurus > Lepidurus apus. The sequence continues at coordinate 42,493 of JAGJRO010000217.1, read as the reverse complement.
CCCGAAACCGTCGTCGTCAAAAGCAGGGAATCGCCTAACCTGCCAGTACTACCTACCACCACTGCGCCCAGTCCTGTCGAGATCCTCAATGGCAGCGGCACGCCTCAGTCGCTCTCCAGGGCCAGTATGGCTAGTCCTAGGCCTGGTACTGCCGTCGCACCTGCTTTGCAAGTAAGGATCGCACGCCGCACCTCCTAAAACAAGAAGAAAACTTATGAATTATAGCCTCTGTGACATTTTAATTAGATAAAATTCAATGCACATTGTAACCTTTTTCAATCCCACATTGTCGTTTTTCTTTACCAGAGTGGACCACGTTTACCTGAATGTCAAGGGGTGGAAGCGCCAGTACCGGCTCCTCCTGCCCCTTCGCCCCTTTTGCCGGTCAGCAACCCGCCAGCTCCATCGCCTTCCCCTTCCCCACGGCCCGCCTCCGCCTCTCGAGGACCGCCAGTCGTCCGGGCTTCTTTAGGACCTCCCCTTAATCCCAAAAGCGTCGCAGTCACCTCTTCGAGTGCACCCACACCTGCAGCAGTGGCCCCTGATCCGCCCATGCACTGGGCGCCGTATCTAAATAGCATAGGCCCCTCTCCTTCTTCCTCCGCTTCCTTGCCTTCATCATCAGGGCACGCCCATCTGTACTGTTACCCGCTCCCCTACCCTCCGTACCCCCCTTCCCTGTACTCGCAGGCCAACAATCTGCCGCCCTCATCTCATTATTCGATGGGGAGCCACCCTAATTTCCTGTCTGGTCAGCAAAACTTGTCCACGGTGAAAGCAGAAGTAAATTTCCCTTTACATTGAGAAATTTATCTGTGCTGCCTTGCTAATTTACTTTTTTTTCTGTTAGCAGCCGCTGGGAGGGCCCTTGTCGTCCAGTAGCAGGGGAGTATCTAATACCCCACCCCTCTACTACTCCAACAACAACAGCGGGAATGGCAACAATAGCGGGTGTTCTGTGTCCACGGCCTCATCTTTACCTCCGTGGTACAGTGGACTCACGGCGCTCAATAATTCCATTGGCGGATCCTCGGCACCCCCGTCAGCCGCTTCTTCAGTCATGTCCAATTCTTCGCACGCACAAGGTATTATAATAATACCCAAAATATCTGCTATCTTATTTTGTAACAAAATTGTTGCAAATTTGAAAGTTCAAGTATCACCTAATATTACACTTGATTTTGACTTATCAAAGCTTATCTTGTATTTTTTTTTTTTTTTTTTACATTTTCAAAGAGCGCCGTATGTCATCGTCTTCACCGCGGACTAGTACGCGGAGTCCTCGAGAATATAGGTAAAAAATTAAAGAAAACTAAGCAAAGCTATTTTAAAAAAAGTTGAAGAATGGACTTGAATGGATGTTTTAATGATACATCTTTCTTATTTGAAAAATAGTCCGAGTTGGAAGTCGGGTAGCCCATTGCCGCAAAGCGTTCACCTTCCCAGCAATAACCACAGTTTGCCTTTACCGTTGTCGGTAGCGGCTAATACGAATACCAGCACTCATACGAGCTCGTCCTTACCACTGGGATATCCGGTGGCTTCATCACATGTAGGGTCGCTGCCACCACCACTTTTGGTTTCGCAACCGGCCCCTATCGTAAGCGCGTCTCCCTTGGTTAATTTGAAGAGCACGGGAACCAAGACGAAAAAGTCACCGACGCCCTTACCCCACACAATAAGAGCAGCTTCGCCCAATTTGGTGGTTCCACCGCCCCCGCCGCTTACCAGGACAACACCACACGTAGTACCGCCTCCACCTTCGGTCTTCGCTCCGCCTCCAGTTCCTCCACTACCAGATCACTATCTACCAGGTATTATTTTCGCTTTTACTAGATCGGATGTAAAAGGGAAGTGTTTCAAATTGTTTCACTACAATTTGCTTGGAATGTTTGTAGGATCCTCGACCGACTACTTGAGGAGGGAACTGGATTCTCGGTTTTTGGCATCGGCCCAGCAAGAGCGGACCCAAACCGCCAGTTTTCCAACTGGCCCCACGCCGGTTCCGCCCAATCCGCTTTCATTTCCTCCCAAAGTAGGTGGAGCACTGGAAGCGTCCCCTTTCTACCGTGCCAACATGGTACCGCCGCTCAGTCACCCCCATTTCCCGCCAGCCCCTCCGCTCAGCAGTTTAACCCCATTTGCGCCGCCCACGCAGCTCCCGCAACCGCCCACCAAGAAAGCCGGGCGTTGGAATGCCATGCACGTGCGGATCGCTTGGGAAATTTACAACAATCAGCAAAAGGAGGCCAAAGCGGTGGCAGCAGCTCGCAATACGCTGCCGTTACCAGTTCCTTCTGCCTCCGTGCCGCCGTTTCCGGGAAGTTGCTCTTCTTCAACGACGTCGTCGTTAGCCAGTCAACAATCTTCCTCCACAGCAGCGGGTCCCGGAGCACACCATTTTTCGTCCTTTGCGGGCCCTCCTACTCTGGGCCACCCCCCATCGTTTTTGACTCCTTCGCCTTCACCGCTAGGTAAATCATTCATAAACGACTTCCCTGAATTTTACTAAAAATATGAAAGATACAAAAAGAAACTTTTTTAAAATATGAAATGTGGTGAAATTAATCATGTTTAATTTTCGGTTGTACTTGGGAATCAACAGCGCCTCGATTTCCGAGTCCCTATTCAACCATGTTGGGTCCTGCTGGACGGGATCTAGCGTTAGCCCCGCCTTTATCTTCCCTACCGGTGCATCCACACCCCCCTGCGACGGATCTCTGGAACCGGTTCGTTCGATTTTTATCTTCGTTTTTGCATGCTTCCTTAGCCAGAATAACCCAGGAGAGCAGGATATTCTAGTCACATGCTAATCAGGACTTATTCGTTTTATAGTCATTCCCAAAAGCCCTGAACAACGAAATAAGGCAAAAAATAGACTTAACGAAAAACAACGCACAAAAAGTAGACACTCGATTTTGTATTTTGTCAGAAATTGAAAAGTGAAAATCAGAAATTGAAAAGTGAAAATTATGTCTTGTGTGTACTTTTCTATAAAAATAAGTAAATGAATGACTGTTTCTTGCTTTGCAAAAGGACTATGACTAAACTGAGCAACTAGCTAAATTCATTGCGAGTCGCAATAATAATATCTTGTATTACTTGCCGAGAAAACTTTGAACCTCGCTCGTACTGGAGTCCAAATAACGTTTTGAATTGGCTTTGAATTGTAACGGAAGGATACAAAAGTTCGCCCTCAACGTGTAACGTCAGATATCAGTAATGTCGTCACAATATCGTTCAGTGTTCAGTTTAGGTTTTTGCGACAGGGAAAGAAAAATGAGAGTAAAGGTATCTTCAAAAAGTGAATGGCAACTTTTTTTTCGCGGGAATCAAGGGAGTAAAACCGAGGGTAAACGCAAACTATGACTTTAATGTCATTTCTAACGTTTAAGGAATTTTCTTTAAAAAATATTGGAATTTGTATTTGTTTGTCTTGTCTTGGCTCTCGAGACTTTTTTTTTTACATATATTTTCCGCTCATTTTTCCCGTCCTTTTTTGTCACAATCGTAACAAAGTAGTGCAGCTGCTCGAAAGGCATTTTGTATTGTTTTAGAACGCCTATCTTTTGTGGGCAAAGGGTTTATATCGATTTCCTCATTTCTTTTTATAGGGTGCCTCGAGGACCGCCCACATATGGTTCGGGCTTACCGCCAGCCCCCCCAGGCCCGTCTCCCTGGCCACCTACGTCATCGTCTTCAGCATCCTCGGCTTCCTCCGCCTCCTCGTCGTCGCTGCAGCACAATCTCGCTCTGACCCCGAAGGTCAGCGAGGTCAGCCACCCCTCTAAAGAACGGCGGGAGAAAGAACGCGAGCAGCGCGAGCGGGAACGCGAACGGGAACGCGAACGAGAACGCGAGCGCAAACGGGAAGAAGAGCGCGAACGGGAGCGCGAAAGGCGAGAGGAACGGCGACGAGCGGAAGAGAAGGAACGGGAGCAAGAAAAAGAGCGACGGAGAGAAGCCTCCCGGTCGCCGTTGGTGGCCCGGGCGAGTAGTTTGAACGGCCCGGGCTGTAGTAGCCACGTGGCTGAGCGCTGCCGGTCCGACCACGAACGATCCTCAGTAGCCGCTGCCCTCGCCAAGAACCACCAAACTGCCGTAGTGTGCCAGGCCCACGCTTCGGCGCCCTTCCTCAACTCCCTCTATTCCTCCCCTTCCCCTTTCCCTCCCACCGGCGCGGCCCCGCCCCCCTCCCACCTCAACTACCGTCTCCCCTTACCACCTTCCTTCTACAATCCGTACGAAGCGACCATGCTCGACCGGGAGAGGGAATGGCTGCGACTCAACACGCTGCCCCCTTCCCTCCCGACGGCTACCCAATACCTGTACCGAGACAGCTTCGTGGGGGGACTCTACCCACCCACGTCCATGGCCTACCACACGCAGCCGAGCTTTCTCCCCTCCATGTACCCTTCCTATGGCAAAAGAAGCAGCCCGCCCCCTCCCCAAGTGTCCCGCCCCCCTACGGCCGCCTTAGGAATCCCACCAATGGGCGTGGCCGGGATGTATCCACCCCCGCACTCCACCAATGCCATGTTTCATCCGTCGTACTACATGAATAGCCTTGGTCGAGGGCCACCGGGCAGCTTAGGCAGTACGGCCGGCACGCCCCCTATGGTCCCGCCCTCTTCGCGGATGGATTTAGGGTTGCCACCTCTAGCCTTGCCCCCAGGTGCGCATTCGAGCTTGGATTTTAAAATGGACACGCCCGGAGGGTCCAGGTGACAGCAAAAAAACTGAACATAGACCCCTCCCCCTGAAGTCTCGAACCCCAATGCCCCCCTGAAAAAAACCGCAATGATGCATATGCAAATTTTAGGAAGAACGTTGTAAAGCGAGAAAAGAACGAGAAAGAGAAGCTGTAATCGTATCGCGATTTTTTCTTTTTTTGGACGCTATTCACTTCCTGGGGAGCAAAAAAAGTTGTCAACAAAATTAAGAAGGTGATGAGTTGAATTGTACATATACGTAGGAAGTCCCCTGACACAATCTGTAAATTTTTCTTGACACAAAATTTGTGCTTTTTAATTTATTTTAAAAGACAAAACCAAAAACGAAATGGCCTTTTCAAAATGGCGACCCGAAAAGAAAAGACAATGAAAAAAGTGATGTTTTTTTATTTATTTGTCGCTTGTGCGGATTGTAGACGGGGATTTTTATGGGAATGTTGACGACAAACAAACCCAGAGCATCTTTGGTGTGTGTTTTGTAAGGATTTGCAGAAAACAAAAACAAAAAAAGAGTCGTGGCGTATAGGTGTGCATGGTAAACTTTTCTGAAACCCCTTCTTTTTTAAATATTTAGCCGAAAATCTGGGACCGTTATGTGATGTTTGTTTTGACTGTGTTGACCACCTTCAACCCCCTCCATCACCTTTTTAGATTTCTTTCCCGATTCCTTGACAGGGAAACATTTCTCCTTTTTGCGAATGATTCTCTCCTCCATTTGCTCCCAAGATCTGAATAATTGTGCCCGCAGCTCTTTAGAGAGTAGCTTTTTATGTGTATAGTATACACAACCACACACAGAGCGTCAAGACGATTTTTTGGTATTTTTTCCCTCATTGTTTATACGAGTCCTTATCCCCCCTCCCCGTCTCCTTTTTAGCTATATATAGACTTATATATTATCGCATTCGTTAACTTTAATTCCGGTACCTTTTGTTTAGCTTTTTTTGGCGTCTGAATTGGGTCTTTCTCACCTGTTGGATGTGATTTTTTTCCAACTCAGGCGAAGAGACCTTGGCAGGTCGATAAGTCCATAATGCCCCTCTTGAGAGAAGGTCTAAATAGGAACGAGCGTATATTAAAAATCAAGAAAAGGGCGCCGGGCTGTGTTAGAGTTAAAGGTAAACTGTCGCTTGGTGGCGCTGATAGCCCATGAGCGGCCGCCATCTTGTAGTATCGCGTTGACGAGGCCACCGCCTCACCATCCGATGATTCAATGGTAATTATTACGTGAATGAAGCCTAGTTTTCGGATTTTAAATAGTGTGGACAGCTTGTTTAGAGTACGAAGAGTGTAATCCGCTAATTACGGTACGTGAACGTGGCTGGGGAAGTGAAATATGACGAGGGCAAAAGTGAGCAGCATTTTTTTCCTATGGCTGGCCCCCCTCGTCAACCCCCTTTTTTGCTTTTCTTTGTTATTTCCTTGTCTCATGAGGAATGGTTTATAACGATAGTAATGCTAATCATGTCCGGTTTTAAAAAGTGCGTGGTGCTTGACAGTTTTGAGTTTACACCTAACTGGTTTCCAAAGTTTCCTGATTGCTAATCCCATCGTCTTCAAATTGAGCTTATTTTGGTTAAAGTTGATGAGTCTCTGACTCTGTCAAACCATGAGGACGTCAAGATTGTTCAGCTTAATATGCTAGCCAGACTTACTCTGCCATTTTCCTGAGGATTCCAAGTCGATTGCGAGTTGAAGTTGCATGTGAAAAGAAAAACATTAAACAAGAGCACGCCAGCTTTTATTGATTTGCTAAGTAAAATTTTTAATACTATTTCCTTTTTTCCCTCTCTGGCCTTTCAAAGGTGCCGCAAGCCGTGAGCTATCAGAACGCTCCATATGATTCATTGGAGACTGACAAAGCGGGCTATTCTCTGCAAGATTGTCGCAGTTCTCAAGCTGATCAAAACAATTCTGTGATCCTGGTCTCGGAAATCGGCTATTCAATGGCTCCGCTGAATTTGAGTCAACGAGAAACCAAGAACTCGGCTTCGGAAGCTTAAGACATCCTTATTGGAGAATAGGAAAAAAAAAAGAGGCAAAGTGTTTTGGTGGGAATGGAGGTGCGTTCCATGGCCCATTTGTCTCCTGCTTTGTCGTTAGCGTCATCACATTCAAGCCTCAATGGAAGTGGAGCTGCCGCCACGCCATCAGGACATCATCCTCCATCGTCATCTCCCCGCGCTCAACAATATCCAGCTTCAGGTCCACCTTCCTCTTCGTCAGCCGTAGCTGCTCAACATATTCCGACCATGAGGCCCCCCGTACCAGGAGCGCCACCAACTGCAGCTCACTTGGGAAGGTATAGAATGATACATTAAAAAAAACCTTCACGCATTTCTGTCCAGACTCCCAACGTGTTTTGGAATGCTCATAGTTTTCCATTTAGGATCAAATTACCATAATAACTATTGTCATTGTTACATAACCGACTTGGCACTCATCCAGACAATTTTTTTCCAACATCGGAGAGTTTTTTTTACCTGATATGGAACCCTTCTGCTTACTATCAAAAAGGCTTTGGCAAGGTTGAAGTTTTTTTTATGATTTATTGATATTATTTATTTAATTTGGTCCTTGTTGGGGGTCAGTTAGGTAGCTAATTACATCGCGTTTCTAATAGCTTGGCTGAGCGGCTATGCAGTCTTTTTATTTATTTAATGATAGGGGAAGGCGAGTGGCGGGGGGGGGGGGGGATACAAGGGAAAAAACCCAGACGAAAATGAAAACTTCTTCGAAAAGTATCCTTTTCGAGGAATTGTGTGTACGTTGCAAGGAGAAGCCTTGCGTTGCTTTAAGCCTGGCTGGCTTGCTGCTTGTCGTGCGCGGCCTTTTTTTATTATTATGTATTTTTATTTTGGGACAATTCAGGAGAAAGGTCAAAACGCCCGCGCCTATTTTTCCCAGACTTTTTGATTCACGTTTGTGCACGTGTCATGCATGTCAAGAAATAAGTGTCGTAATTATACCCCGGCATTTATTTTTAGGACAGGTGGTGTATGAATTTGTTGAAGGTCTATTCTAGATTAAGTGGATATCAGTTTATTCAAATCTTTTTTTTTTTAACATCTTGAACCTTTTTCCCTTTGGGGCGTCGTAAACAGCTAGACGTGATTAAGCAATCGAGACATGATTTGGAGGGCGACAATTCGTGGCTAAGGTCACGGAGTCCATTTTGACCCTCTTTTTTAGATATACTCAACATAACTGTCGATTCGACTCGGATAACCGTTTATTACACGTTTGTGTGGGGGGGGGGGACGTTTGTGTACTATTTTTAGTATTGTCTTCATTAGTTATTATTTTCTGTTTGTATTATCATATAGTGTGTAATATGTTAAGGTTTTTTTTCATTTAAAGCAGGCGTAGGCTTGAAAGCCTGTTGCCAACCTATGTATTTGTCATATCGTTGCAAGATATTATACTATAAAAACAAAATAAAACTTAATAACAGGGTTGGGGGGATAGGATGGGGGTCAGGGAGATGGGTGTAGAAAGGGGGTAAATAAGTTCAGAAGTGAGTGGATGAGGTTCTCATCATTGGCTGGTTCGGGAATTGAAAATCTGTTATATGTTAAGGTTATTAACTAACAAGTTAATTAATGGTTAATTAACATGTTATATTATTTTTTGGTATCTTATTATTCATTATATTTTTATTATACTGTCTTAATATCTTTTAGTCTTAGTGTCTCTGTTAAGTTTTTTTCTAGCAAGCTTGTTGTCTAGTTCGTTATTGATCACCTTGTACATTACAAGGAATTTGATGTTATTTGGGTACTATTTACAAATGGGGTGGAAGGAAGGGGAATGCAAGAAATGTTGAGTATTAAAATATTGAATGCAAGAAAGCGAAGGAAAAGTGATTTTTTAAATATTAAGTTTTTAAAAGCAAGCAGAAGTTGTGGAGGCGATTTTGAAAGTTTTTCTTTTGCAACGAGATAGTAATAGTGTAATTGCCATTCACTTCTTGAAAGTGTATTTTTCACACGGGAGTTTTCTGCTGTAGTATGCATTGATGTTTCTAAGAGTAACTTTCCATATATTTATACTTTATTTATTTATTATTATACTTAGGGGATAATACTTTTGACACAAAACTCAGATGTTTTGTTGTTTGGATACATTTTGGGACTGTTATTGATCGCACAACAACGTATCTTGAAACTGACTTACAACCCCAAATTAGCAGATCGAACATTGTCTTGGGTAGATGGCGCAACATATATGTTGATGGGAGGCGAAATAGCGTTGGCTGTACTACACTGTAGTTTCATGTATAATTAGCTTAATTATAACATAGGTTTACATTGGTTTTTGGATAACTTTAGTACTTGGTATAAGGGTGACGATGTACTTTATAGACCCTAAAAGTGCCGTAGCATTTAAGGTTGCATATTGTTACGAATGGCCTCTTTTCCCTCCCTTTTATACTCCCCAAAATGTACAAGATCTTGACGTTCCCGAAATTCACCCATTAACCCTAACATATCCGTATTCGTCACTTTCCTCTGGACAATTTGTCTACATCGTTACCATATTTGTTGTATAATGGATTGATAATATTATTTGTGATTTTAAAATAATTATTTATAATTCCGTGTCACATTTTATTCTAACTGGAAGCAGCTTTGACAATTAATATATTTAAAAGTTACAAGTTTAAGTGCGTAAATCGCCTCCAACTTCCCTATTTCTATTGTAATGTTTTATATTTGCAATTCTTTCTTATCATTCGTACCTGGCACCGTGAACTTTCTGGCAGTTCAGAGTGCCGTTTTTGGAGGCGGGCAATTTGATTTTTGGCTACAGTAAAATTGCTGAATCAAAGAAAAAACTACGAGATTTTTTTGTATTTTTTATTGGTAGAGATTTCTGTATAAACTTCCGATTATTTTTACGGTTATTAATTAATTATTATAAATAATATGCAGTGCAGTGCATATGCATTACACAATTGCGTTACGTTATAATTTAGCATGTGCACCCACCTTCAGAGGAGAATTAACGCAATGGAGGCGTGTTTCTTAACCAGTTTCGCTTTTGAGTTGCTATCACTTTGTCTTGTCTTGTCTTGTCCGAATTTAGAAACAGTAATAACAACGCAGATCTGCTAACCGAGCTATAATTTAAAATCCCATGACCGTCCTTTTATTTTTAGTACGGGTTTCCCTGTGCTTTACATAAGAATCGTTTCGAGAAATCGTCTGCTTATTTTTACGAAATGTTTGTCAAGTCTTTGGGCAACATTTTTCGTACCGTGTTTTCATTTTTTTTTTTTTTTTTTTTTGCGTATGTTGCTATATCGTACGTCACAAACTCAACTTGTATAATTAGAGGGGAAAATAATGAGAAGCATGTAAGAACAAAAAGTCACCCGGGCCGGCAATTTGCACAATTTTGCATAAAGTCCGGGTACCAGTGTCTAGCGGCCAAGGTCGCCTGCCTTGCGTCTCACCTTGAATCCGTAAATAACTTGTTAATAAACTAGAAGGGACGAAAGAAAAGTATCCTCACCTAGGAAGCTTACTTAAGACGCCCAAATACCTTTCTGTTTCCGACTCCGTTATCTTGGTTCGGAATTCCAACGCAGGATTTTTCGCATAACAATAATTATGAAGAAACAAAAAATCATGTTCTTGATTCCCCTTTTGGTACTTTCCTAGGTCGCCACATCCATCGGACAACTCGCCGTACAAGACCAGGGTACCGCCTCAAGCCCCGTCCCCACAGATTAGCATGCCTATGTACGGTACCAACGCCGGAATGCGATACTTACCAGGTCCGCCCCCGCCTCATCAGCCGTCTTCAGCCGGTGCGACCTACCGGGAGGCCCATTCCCCGTTCCATTTGCGTTCGCCGCCAGATCGACTGGCCAACAGTACGGGGAGTGGAGATTATGGGCGCAGCCGACGGCTCACGCTTTTGCCCATGGCCTCAGCCCCCGATTTCACGGGCAGTATGGGTCATGGAGGTCGCTCCACCCTTTCCATGCAGCCCTACCCGTAGGTTTTCTTATTATTTTACCCCTTATTTCCTTTTTCAAGTGGATAAGAAGACAATTCTCTTTTGACACCAATTGAATGGTTTCTCATGGCTTCGGTTCGTTTTCAACAGAGAATCTTACCGAGGGGAAGGCTTGATGCCGTTTGTGAGCGGAGGCTTGGTGGGCGGGGCTGCGCCTTTGCTTACGGGTACGCCCACACAGCCAGGATCCGCGCCGTCTCCCTCCGCGTTGGATAATCCGCCCTACAAGAAGATGCGGCTGGGAGGGGATGTCAAAGAATCGCCTCAGCCACTGAGGATCGACACGCGTCCGAGAGTAAAAATATACGAGTATTTTATTTGATAGGGAATTTTAACTTTTCTTTTTATGTGGTTTTACTTATGCATTTTGATTTTATTTTGTATAGTTTCACTATTTGTGTGTGTATTTTAAATTATTGTATGTACTGTCAGTATTTATGTATTTTATTTTGTATAATTGTGTTTTTATTCATGTAGTGTTGATATATTTGCAGGAGCCAGCGTATACGCCACAGGTGGAGGCCATTTCACCCACATTACCGGGCGAGGGAGGAAGGGAGGACTCGCCGTTGCGCTCGACCAAGGATATTTTATTGCAGCAAATCGCGTCCGTGGACCGAGAAATCGCCAAAACCGAATCTGCCATCGCCAAATCTAAGAAAAAACAAGCGGAGCTTGAAGAAGCTGCACTCAGACCGGATACTTTGGATGAAGGCACTGTGACGCCCCGTCCTAAGCATCGCAGTATTGCACAGATCATTTATGCAGAAAATCGGGTAAATAATTTATTTTTTTATTTTTCCCCCCCACTTTTTGAGGTTCGAAGGCTTTAGAAAATGTTTCGGCATATAGTTCTTGTGTCTGTCAAATTGGTGCCTTTTATGCCTGGTATTCTTTACTAGTTCTAAGGATAACTTGATAGGTTATACTTTATTCTTGGATTTCGGTAGTGGTCGTAAGTGATTATGTACTTCCGAAATAGTTGCTTCAACTTATTGACTTAACTTTCAATTTTTTTTATTTTATTTTTACAATTTAAGATACGTTTAATTCCTCCGCCCCAACGTGATTTAAAAAAATAAAATAAAGGCACAGTAACCCCATTTCAACATAAGAATCCCAAGAGTTTAGAACTGCAAGAAAATCATTTTTTTCTAGTTATTTTGTATTATTTTGAGGTATTATCGCATTCATGTTCCAGATCTTATTTTATGTTATGCTTGAGTTTGAAGCTCTTTGTTACCGTTTAAATAGTAAGTAAAGTCAAACTAAAATTTATACTAGGAATCTTGACAGTTACGAATTACCAGCAAATTAAATTATCAAATTAATATTTAGTTTGCAATTATGGAAATAGTTTTCTCGCTTAATTCAACTTTACGTTTACTTCTGTGCATTTTCAGCTAAGCGATGTTTGAATGCTTTTTATATAAACAAACCGATTAAGCGATAGGAGTTTTTTTTCTATTCTCAGTACTTTTACAGAAACGTTTGAAGTTTTACTTCAGTCGAAAGGGAAGTTTTCTTACATTTTCTATCATTTTTCCTTTTAAGAGAAAAGCTCAGGAAGCACATTCAGTTTTGGACAAATTGGGCCCTACGATCGATCTACCCCTGTACAACCAGCCCAGCGACGCCCCTGTTTACCAACAAAACCGCGCCGCCTACGCTGCTTTCAAAGAACAACTCCGTGCGATGTTCCGACGACGCCAACGGGAGAAAGAAGCTCGGCAGCGTTTCCTCACTGAAACCTACGCTCGACTCACCACGGATTGGCTCAAATGGCAAGAAAAGATGCAAGAAGCCTTGGCCGTGGCCTCCTTAAACGCCGCCTCCAGCACTGCTACACCTGTACCGGCCATCGGTTCGAATTGGACGGCCACGGCGGCACCCACTACCAACGGCCCACATGACAAATGTAGTGTCAACGCAAGCACGGCATCGGCCAATAGCGCAATCCTTATGAGTCCTGCCCAAATGGTGGCCACGAACAAGAAGAAAGAGCGTGAATACTACGAAAAGGTGTTCAGCGAACTGCGCAAACAGCGCGAGGACCGTGAACGCTTCGCGCGAGTGGGCTCGCGCATCAAATCCGAAGCGGATCTGGAAGAATTCATGGACGGCCTCCAAGAAGCGGAAAACGAAGACAAGAAGATGCGTACATTGGCCGTGGTCCCGCCTTTGCTGCTGGACTCCCGGCAGCGCAGCTTCCGGTTCATTAACCGAAATGGGTTAGTCGAAGACGCCATGGCTGAGCACCGGGAGCGCCAGTTGCTAAACATTTGGACCGAGCAAGAGAAGGAAACCTTCAAAGAGAAGTATCTGCAGCATCCCAAAAACTTCGTCGCTGTCGCCTCGTTCCTAGAGCGAAAGTCTGTCAATGACTGTATCCAGTACTACTACCTGAGTAAGAAAACGGTTAATTACAAACAATTACTGAGAAAATCCCGCGCAAGAACGCGCGCATCCAAAGCTGCGCTCTCCAAGCCCAATGCCAACAGCGCAGCGGCGGCTGCCGCCGCCAACCAAGCCGGAGGGGGCTCTGGCGCCGCATTTTCCTTTCCGATCACGGAGGGCGTGACGACGCGGCTCCAACGAGAGCAGATGATGAAGCAGGAAGAAAACGCTGCCGCTTCCTCCACCCTCGCCCCGCCCACTGACTTGTCCAGCGTGTCTGCCTGGGACAGTAACAAAGAGAATCAAAAGGGCGGACCGGAATCGGGGATGACGAGTGCTTCCTCTAGCGGGAATACGGTGGAAGGGATGCTGGTTGTCACGGTGGACCCCAAATTGGAGCGGAAACGCGGACCGCGACGTCGAGTCCTACCGGAATTGAAAGAACCTGTCGTAGCGCCGGTACCACCATCACCGGCGATCCAAGTCGTGGCTCCCGGTCCTGCGGGTACCTCGGTGGTGCCCAGCTCGGATGACGAAGACCAAGCCCACACCCGCCAGGCAGCTAACACCCCTGTGAGTGGTAGTTCGAACGCAGCTGCAGCGTTGACGACGTCTACGGCGGTAGCGACGCTCGGCGGTAATGGTAGTAGTAATATTAGCACCGTGAGTGCTGCGGTGAATCACGTGGAACCGAAGCAGAATACCAGTCCGGCCACGACATTGGGTCCTCACGCGTGCGCAGTTTGTCAGGCGCAATTGGAACATGGAGGTCAGTCGAGGCCCATTCCGCGGCATCAGGCGTCACTGTACGGTCTCGAAGAACCACCTGTGGACTTGTGTCCGCAGTTTTTGAGGGTCTGCACTGCGTGTCGCTGTAAAGTGGTACGGCGAAAGTACTTGCATTGCCCCATGCCGTCCTGTGCGACGCCGAAGAGGCGACTCAAGAGGTTGCGACCGTTACCACAACGCCTACATGAACTGAGTCCGGACGCGAGAGAGACTGTTTTCACAGAATTTCAGTTAAGTCCCGATGTGTATAAATGCTGCTCGGCGTGCTTTAATCGACTGGCCAGGAGATTGGGGAGTTCCGTACCGCTCAATTCCGAGCAACCTGTGGGTGGATCCGGGGGAGGAAGTGTAGATGTTTCCATAAGGTCGGGGGAAGAGGATTATGACTCTGCCATGGCTAGAAACCCACATAAGGTTCGTAATTTCTGATTCCTTTTTTTATTAGTTACAAAGGTCTGATTTGTTCTATATTATTACGTGCTATAACCTGCAAATCATCCGAAAAAGAAGCTACACGAGGTAGTACAAGTCAGGCTCAGGAGCCACATTCGTTTAGTTTCTGGCAGTTATGAATTATTTTGCGTCCTTGTGACACTGGTAAGGCTGGCTGCAAGTTAACGCTCAAGTTCCAGTCCAATCTGTTTTCCAGTCTTCCTTACCTTTTGAAATTTGGAAGGTGTGATACAGTTACTTTTAAGATTTGTCTTCTTTCCCTTTCAATAAATAACAGAACATTACACAATTAAGGTTCCCGTAGAGCTTAGCATGTTACACCCAAGCTATCGCGAGGAAACGCTCATTGTTTTGCATGGGGTAGGCCTATACGTGAACATCAATTGCTTCTGCGCATTAAATGGCAATCAAAATAACTTTTACAACCATGAACTCAATTTCCATACAATTTTTCTTAAAAAATACAACAGATTGCAGTTTTACTGTTTCTGGCGTAGGTACAAATTTCACGTGCATTTTTCAAAGTAGTGGTAAAATTGTCTTGCCTTTCGTATTTTTATGCCTAAATTACCGCCAAGAAATCTTGTACAAATTTCGTGTACTTTTTACGTAAGAATGGGTGCGCATTCCCCATGCTATCGTGCCAAAGAAAGCTAAGCTAAACGGTAGCCTTAATCTGAAGCCTAACATTGTAGCATTGTACAACTCGTTTTAAACAGTCATTCATTTCAGAGCGTGGAAGTATTTTATATCTCCTGTTGATTTCAGTTATTGATTGCATATGAAAATTGTTCTTCAATCTTTAGTAATAGCAGAAGTATTGACTGCAATAGTTTTGGACTTTCGAAAGCTCTGCTGTAAATTGTCTTTTGCCCTTAGAAACAAGCTTAGGGTTCCCATATAACTTAGCTTATTGAGGCTAAACAGTCACAGATGACATTGTTGTTAGTTATCGTCTTTGCAAAAGTGATGCGTAAGAAAGTTTGAAAAAAAAATCGATAGCTAATTGCCAGGCAATTTTCTACGCTTTGTTTTGCTTCTGGAAAGTACGTTGTCGCCACAGTTTCCTGTAGTAGCACA
The DNA here is from genome assembly GCA_022832285.1 of Lepidurus apus apus. Taxonomy (NCBI): domain Eukaryota; kingdom Metazoa; phylum Arthropoda; class Branchiopoda; order Notostraca; family Triopsidae; genus Lepidurus; species Lepidurus apus. The sequence goes on along the minus strand of JAGJRO010000217.1, from coordinate 27,014 downwards.
ATTTCCCAAACCACTTCAGTACAAGATTGCTCTAAAATCCCTTGTCAAACAAGCGTAGAAACTTTGCCGGCAATTAGCCATTTTTTCTTACTTTCTTACGCAAGGCTTTCGCAAAACAGTAACAAACTTCAGTGCCATCTGTGACACTTTCCCATCAATAAGCTAAGATATACGGGAGCCTAAACACAATTTGTAGAGTTAATAGGTTTTTTAGTCGGTTCTATAAGACGTGTATATAACGTTAAATTTTAGGTACACAAAATTTTTTTAAAGTATATAATTAATTCTGTTTTTAAGATTTGAATTTCAATCTTTAATTTAGTGTTTAATTTGGTCCGTTTGTAAATCTTTACAAAGACTTGTAGACGTCTTGGCTCTTGTGAGCTCTTTTTATTAGAAGTAAAAATAACGTGTTACACACATGTCTAAATTTGCCACATAACAAGAAATAGGAAAAAGACAGGAATAGGAGATGAAATAGGTACAAAGAAAAGACTAGACTAGGGGGAATAGGTGGGTTTTAGTCCTCTTTGTCTGTTTACGTAGAGATTTGTTTTGTAGGAAGTCAGTTGTTTTTAGTAAGGGACTACTTCTGACGTAGGTTTTTTAAAGCATTGGTGAGAAAGAATTTTAGACTCGCATTCAAGTTGTGTACATTTCTTTTAGTTCATGTATTGTATGATCCTTAACCTTCTTGAACGTTTAAATTGCCTAAGTAAGTGAAACCGACCTTGACCCACCTGTCCCGTTCTAAATGAAGTTGCGAGATATGTAGCATTTTCTGAAAACAGTGTAGTACTTTTAAAGCCATTTGGGTATTGCGTATTGTGTATTCCAAGTGTGCAAGCGTTTCAATGTGCCGGTTGTTCACATTCCTTCCATTGCTGTGGGGACGTAATTATAATTAACTGGAATTTAAATTACGCACTTATTTCTTCATTCATAAGCTCAACTTAATTGAAAGTTAATACTTTAAATTCATAATTGAAACTTAATTCATATTATTGAAGGATAATGAATTAATTCCATGGAAAAAATCTAAATGAATTAAATTTATAGGTTCGTGGGAAAATTGATGTCGTTGTATCCTATTATTCTTAAATATGGATTTAAAATCATATTTTTTTCATAGGTTTCGAGACATGGACCGCCGACACTGACCGATGAAGAAGAGTCTGGTTCGTCAACTTCTTCGTGTGATGAAGCTGTGACCGGACCTCCGTCGCCCGAAGTGCAACCGACTGGTGTTGCTGTGAAGATTGAATCTGTTAGCGACAGCGAGCTGGTGGTGCCTTTCAAGCGGGAGGAGTTGAACCCGGTGCCAGTACCTTTACCGCTTCACATGGCCAGTTCGCATTTCCCTGGACAACCACCGGCCGTTCAGCAGCAGCATAGACCTCGTGCCTCCCATACGCCAAGCAAAGAAGATTATGACTCTTCAGAAACCGTAAGTCGTATCCATTTCAAAGCTATTTGATCCCCCTATATTCGACCTCTTCTTTTTCTTAATTTCATTATCTGAGACGATTCCACGTTGACAATTGGTTGGTCAAGAATGTGTCTTTTTTCTTTTATAATGGACTTACTTTCAATAAGTGCTTTCAGCCAAAAAGAAATAAAGAAAAAAGTCTTGTTTCGTTACCAGAAACTACTTTGGAGCAAATAACTTGCAATAGAAAGTTATCGTTAAGGAGAAAAAAGAACTGAAATTAATTAATATTTCATGAATTAATCAAAATTTCATTATGTCATTAACAATTTAAATTTTTTAATGTCATTATTTCTTTCTTCTGGCTAGGTATGTAACCTGAAAATTAGTAACCAAGCTGAGAAAAGAAATAGATAGCTAATTGCCGGCAAAGTTTCTACGATTGTTTTGCTTCTGAAAAGTACGATTTGTCACCAGTTTGCTGTAGCAGCACAATGTACCAATCAAGTCGTCAAACTTTCGGAACAAGATTTCTTGAAAATATCTTGTCAGATTTGAAAGCAAACTAAAACAAAAGTTTACTTTTATTAGCAGCTAGTGCAAAATCAAAGGATACATTTTTAGGAAATTTATTTCTCATAGTTGCCAACTTCATTTGCATATTGCTAATTTAATACTAATTGGAGAAAGATGTGCATTGGTTGTGCACTACCTGTTAGAAAGCTCAAGAGTTTTGTCAAATAATTTTTTTATTAAGTGCACTGGGTTTCTCAAAAAAAGTGTTCACGAAATTCCCCATGCTAATCGCCTATACCGAGCTAAGGTATACGGGATCCTTAATAACTAGACGTAAGTGTCCCGGATAGCTTCGCTTGTTTTCCCCAAGCTATCGTGAGGGGCATTCAAGTGATTTGCATGGGTGTGTATCGACGCGCATTGCTCCGGCCCATAAAACGGCAAGTAGGATAGCTTCACAACCCCGTACTCATTTTGCGCGAAATTTTTGTAAAAACAATTTTAAAAATGTCTTGGCACGATAATTTTCAAAGTCGCAATTTCGATTTTTCGTCGAAGGTGAAGAATTAGTGTGCAGTTTCCAAATTAGTCAATGCAAAAGTAAAAAGCTCTCTGATTTAGAATGGTCTACATTAGGATAAAGAAGTTTGGCAAGAATCTCGCTTATTGTTTACGTAAGATAGCTTTTGTGCGTTCCCCATGTTTTCGTACCGTAGAAAGCTAAGCTATACTTAATAAGAAGGCTTAATAATGAGAGTTAATGATAACCCAGTTAATATATTTTTATTAGGGTTGCTAAAGATTTGTGTTAGTTCCCCACTGAAGTACTTGTAGAATGTACGCGTCCTTTAGTACGTTAATTTGGTTGATAAAGAAAGCATTCACGATATTAAAAAGAGACACCTCTTTTTGTATCACTAGATTCCGTCGACTCCAATTCATTCAACGTCTTGCTGTTATTTAATTGTATTTAGTCATTATTTAATTATTATTTTTTTCCTTTAGATAAGCGCCGATGAAGGAGGGGCGGGTAACGAAGCGGAAGATGCCTCCGGAGTCCCACATCGTCAGCGCACTGCTGCTCAAAGTATCAGCACCACTTTGGCTCCGCCCACGTCCACCATTTCGGCTCTGTCTTTACCTCCACCAGGCCCTGCCCCCATGACGACTAACCGCAGCAGCCCTCATCCAACCCCTCCTCACCTCTCGAACCACGGCGGTAGCAACAGTCACGCCACGAATGCTGCTACAGGAGGCGGAGTTGCGCAGACGCTATCTATTCGTGATATCATGATCGACGTGATAGAAATGCAAATGAGCCGCGACTCAGGCTTGCATTCAGCTTCCGCTGCCCATCGCGTCCCGCCGTCCTCTTCCCCGACCTTGGTGTCCATCCTGGGTGGTTATCCCAAAGTATCGCTTTCCACGCAGCAGCACGTTCCACCATCCCAATCGGTACTTTCCTCAAGGGCTGCTGCGCATTCCCCTGATCTACCTTTGGCAGGCGAAGGACTGGCTATGGTGCAGATGCAACATGCCATGGCAAGAGGCCAGCAACAACACCAGAACCTTATCATGATGGACCATCAGCAGCAGCTGCAACACCATCAGCTTCAACAGCAACAGCAACACCACCACCAGCAACAACAACAGCAGCAACAACAACAACAGCAGCAGCAACAACAACAGCAGCAGCGCGGTGCAGCTTCGGAGCAGGAGAACAATGGGACTTTGGATTTGAGCATGAAGAAACGGACGGATGATCGTGATCGGGAGAATTACAGAGAGCGAGACCGCGAGAGGGAAAGGGAGAGAGAGAGGGACCCTCGGAGTCACTTCTTGTCGCCTTTGCAACCGCCTCCGGAAATGTACCGGCCGTACGCCTCTAATACACCTTTGGCGATGAACAGCAGCAATCGGGGAGGTGGCAACCTGCCGCCACAAGCGCAACATCAACCGATGGCTTTACGCAATGAAAGGTCGCCGGTCCAGGGTGGAGGCAGAGGAAATGGATCCAGTCCCGGTCCGGGACCAGTAGGCGGGTCTATTATTCATGGAACGCCCCTCTTGACGCATCCACATCGCTTGGAACGCGCTCCGCACCCAACGCCTTTGCAGCCTAAGGAAACGGCGTCTTTCTTGTCGGCTGGTTCCATCACTCAAGTAAGTTCCTATCTTTCTTGTCATACCATTCCGGAATATAATCATTCTTCAAAAATGGCATTAAGGAAATGGATTTTTAAAACGTCATTGCAAACCTTTGGCGCAATTTTAGAATTAGAATTCTATTATTTATACGTTGAATTTTTTTATTTATTTGGGTTTTTAATGTATTGTAAAAGAATGGCAAGACTGTGGGAGGGCTGGTATTAGATTTAGCCACTACGGTTTAAGTTACTTAAGATTTTTTGGCGTGATTTCTTAAGAAATTTCTGGGGTGATTACCTGTGTAAGAAATTGACCGAATTCTGATTGGCTAAGGATTGGTTAGGTTCGAGTTGATCAGGGTTCAATGTGGCAAAGGAGTTCTCGAGAAACGGAAATATTTTTCTGATTACATATTCAGGAGTGAAATTACTTTGGACTTTACCTTCGTATGGGCTGTTTATATTAAGGTTTTTAGCTTCGAATTCTCGAATTGTTATTATCATATTTGTGTTTTTTTATAATCCTATGCAATTCTGATGGTTTTTATTACATGAGTTTTTAGAATCGTTAGCGATACAACGAAAAAAAATATCATAGGCATTAGTTAGTAATTAGTTGTGATTGCATAGAAACCATTAATTATCAGTTAGGTAAGTTTTCTTATTTATTAGTACTCACTAGTGGATCGTTTGATGTTCTCAGCCGGGTAAATTATGAACATCTTTGCAATGTCTGTTAATTTAAGAAGTGTATCTGGAATTTAATAATTAATAACAAGGAATACGTTCGTCTCTATTATTCTTTAGTTGTCATGTTAGGAATACTATTAACTATTATAAATTGTCCCTTCGAATCGCCCCATTTGTTTTGCAAGATGCTTAGGAAATTTAAAAAGGAACACTTTTTAGGAAACTTAGCAAAACCAACCACTATATACCAGTAATGTAATAATATACCAAGGCTATAGGAAACTTCAAAGATACTCTCCCATTAGAGAGTTGTTTGTTAGGTCTCTCTACTTTATTTGTTAAATCTTTCTATCCTACTTTCTTGAACGAAATTTTGAATACCATAATTACATCTCATATCATTATTGGGTAAAAGGCTTTTTTTTAACACAAATTCCATTTTCTGGGAAATTAATTAAACTTATTAATTTCTAGGGTACGCCCATTGTGTCGAGCAGCGAGATGCTGCGCAGACCGCTAGCTACGCCACCCGGCGGTGCTAAGGACACGCCCCCTCACGCTTATGATCTGACCCACCGCTACGACAATCGGGGATCTCCAATGGAAGCCGCCTATAAACGCCAATCCCCAGCCAGCACGGCCACCCCATCTCACCCTCCTTCTGCTGGTGCCACACCCCTTTTGCTCTCTCATCGGCCCCAGTACCCCACGGAATCTCAGCTCAGTTCGCAGCAGATTATCATGAACGATTACCTGACGTCGCAACAAATGGTAGGCCGCCGCGAACGCGAAAGAGAACGGGAACGAAGTGAAGGACGAAGAGAACGCGACATTCCCTCCCGCTCCGCTTTGCCTCCCGAGCGCGAAAGAGAGCGAGAACAGCCGCCCCTCCAGCAACATAGGCCCCTCGGCCCGTCCTCTCATCCGCATTTGCACCCTCATCATCACCCACAGCAACAGCAACAACAGCAGCAGCAGCAACAACAACATATGTACTACCCCCCAGGCCCCGCCCCCATTTACATACGGCAACCTGTCGCCCACCATGACATGTATCCCCTGCCTCCTACGTCATCCAATCACGTGAGTAACGCGAATATCGTCGTAAGTACTGCCGCACCAGCCGGCCCAGGTTATTACCCGTCCCAACGCCAAGGAGTGATTCGGACAGCCCCACCAGGATCTCCAGCATCTTCGGCGATGACGTCATCCTCTCGATCAGCTCCATTGGCGTCAGCCGCAGGTTCCAGACAGCCCACAACGGCTCCGCCTTCCATGACACAATCGCCTCAAGGGAAACCAATGTTGGCGCCAGCGTACGCATACCACGACGCGTTTGCGTCGTTGGTGAACATCGCAGCGGCCCAACCGGCCTTACCGGTACCGTCATCCAATGCGAGCAATTTGTCTTCCTCTGGGGAAGTGAAGCGGGTCGATCGGGACAGTATGCGAGACAGTCGAGATAACCGTCTGGGACCACCACCTAGGTTAGTATTTTCTTCAAATGATGTTTTATCGCTTAGTCGTATAGCGTTACTAATTGTTTTCTATTTTGTATTAGTGAAAAAAGTGAACATTATAATCATTAAACCAAAAAATTCTCATAATTATTAATGCTGTAAAGAGTTTTCTTTTGAACGTCAATAGGCTGTAAGCCTACGACGTTAATTAAATTTTTTTTAAAAAGTTTTCTAACTTATCCCTCTAATTTTAGATTATTGTCGGACGGACGTCGGGAAGAATATGGTTTCCAACGGGATTCACCGAAAGGGGGAGGGCAGTTGCCAGCAATTGCCATCGGAGGAGTCAGTGGGAGCAGTAATTGCAGCAGCAGTAGTGGTGGCTCGGATATCACGGCGGCTTCCCTGATTGACGCGATTATAACGCACCAGATTAACCAAGCAGTACCACCTGGTGGTGGGGAGAGGGAAAGAGACTCGGGTAACCCCCATGTGCAAGGACACGCCCCTCTACCCTCCGGACCTCCACCGAACATCAAAGGCCCCGCTGACTTACTGTTCTCTAAGTAAGTTCGCTTTGCTCGTTATTTCTGCGTGCTGCTCGTTTTCTCTGGAAATGTACATTTCTCACGCAATTGTACGGAAGCGAGTCCGGGCTACTGCTTAACTTGACACATTGCCTGGAAAATTTTAACACCCCTCTTTTGTATTTGTTTAGGATACGCACGGGAGGGGATATACAAGCTGGTTCCATCGCGGCGCCCTCTAGGGCATCTCCACATAAGCCGTTAGAAGCCAAGGGCTTCACCCTAGGCGAACATATCGAGTCCATCATTGCGAAAGACTTTAGTCACCCTGCTCATCACCCTCCTCATACGTCAGTGAGCCATGAGGACTATGTGTATCAGAATTGGAAGCTGCGCAAAGCATTGCAGGAGCAAGAAAAGGAAGCGAATAGCAACTCCGGCATGCTGCGTGTTATTCCCGTCCCCTCGCCGCCCACCAATGACCGAAGAACGATTAGAGGCCATCATAACATGATCCCCGTGTCGGCAGCTAATCCATCAGGGAACAGTGGTAATAGCGGGGGACAACCTTCCTTGTCCCCTTTAGACTATGTCAAGAACCGAATTGTCGAAGTGATGCGAACGTCGGATGAAGAACATCGCCAACAGCAGCAGCAACAACAGCATGGGGAAGGACCGCCTGTTTCACGCTCTTTACTTATGCCTGCGCATTCGCCCCCCAAAAAGCCACGACTGAGTCCGTCGCCCAGAGCTCCCGAACAAGATCATCGCCAGTCACCAGCTTTGGCTCCGCCTCACTCTTCTGCGCCATCAGGTAATGAACAACAGTTATTATAAAAAATTGTCTGTGGTGCCTTGCCAAAATGGTAACAAATTTTCGTAACAGTACAAAAGCCTTTTCCATTTTGTAGATTTTCATTTAAATTTTTATGTCGCTCCAAATAGGTCCACCTCGCTTAAGTCCTCAACCTTACTTACACACGTCTTACACGTACCCTTACTCGGCACTCACCGTTCGGTCTCTGGCTTCGCCCTCTGGAGGCACTTCGGTCCTTGCGCCACGCCCACCTTCGCTGCCCGCGCCCCCTTCCAGCTCAGGCCCCGCCTTTGTTCTTTCTTCGCAGTACGAAACCTTATCTGACGAAGACTAAAATGAACAAGTAAATCAGTCCCTTCGAGATAATAATCCAGCAGGCACATAAAAAAGTAAAATCGAAAGCCCAAAAAATTTTTGAGTGGTTCAGTGTACATAAATTCCTTATTGATGGGGGGTGGGAGATACATGTAATATGTAAAAGGTTAAAAAAAATCAGCCCCTACTTCTACTATATCTTTAATCATTTTTTTGTAACTTAATATGTCCCCATTTTTCACCTAGTTATTTCTCCCCCCCCCCCTCCCCCTTACCTTTTTGTTTCTTATTTTTGCCCAAGATGACTCCCCCTTCCATGTGATGCTCAGCCGGACAAAAGGTAAAACGGTAAAAAAAAAATGTACGAGGGTAAATGATAAAAAAAAAGGAAAAAGAACCCTTGTATGAAATTACCCAAAATATAATTATTTGGAACGGGTTTCTTCCATTGGGTTTTCTGTTTCTATTTCAACTGGGGTTTTCTAGTTGGGAAAGTGAGGAAAGACGTGTGTGTGAGGTGAGCTATTGGGACTGATGTGAACTGTGGGCTATTGAGAACTCGTTGAGGAGAAAACTGGCCAATTTTAACATGGGGGGGGGGGTCTACGGAAAACTTGCCCGACGGCTTTCGGCCGATTTAGGCCAATTGTCTTGTTCTTGAGGGGAAAGTTTCGAGAGGCAGTAAGCTGTTTACTTCGCAGAAATCGAGATGTACCTGGATGATTTCGTCCCATATCCGAGGATATAGTTTCCAAGAAAGTTGGGGAGAGGGAAGGTTTTCCGTGAAAGAGAGACATCCTAGACATGGTAGAACCGATAATAAGAGAGAGAGAAGAAAGCAAAGAGAAAAGAGCGTGAGGAGTGCCTATGTGATAGCTGAAATTGGCCAACGTCCCGGTGAACTTTCTTGTAGTACGTGAGATATCTACAGTAAGATAACCATTCAGTTAGCGAAGGTCGACTAGTATGGCCGAAACCGGAGACACAGTGTTAGTCACAGGTGAAAAGCTTGTCTTAGGTCTATTACGCTTTGGTTTTCTAGGGAAATTGTGAATTTTTGTTTTTATTCGTTTCTTGTTTTGTCGATTGCAATAGGTGGAGCTGGGTTTTTGGGTCAACACATCATTCAGTGCTTAACTTCAGATTTGGAGACGAAGGAGATTCGCGTCCTTGATTTGCGTCCTTACATCAATCAACTTGGTAATTTACCATAATTTTCTTGGTCAATATATGTTAATTAATATTTTTTTATTATTTACATTATTTATGGCGCGACGGTGTATGGCGTATGTCTACAGGTTTTAAGGAGACAAAATGCATTAAAGTATTTGTGGGTGACGTGAAAAACGCGGAGAAACTTGAGGAGGTGTTTAGGGGCGTGTCTTGTGTGATTCACTGCGCGGCTGCCACCGGATTTACGAAGCAGCCGAGTTTAAGTGACGCAGAGCGAGTTAATACGGAAGGTAACATTAATACAAGTTCGGGATAAGACATTTTCTGTCTTATCCCAAACTAGATATTATACTACTAGATATTACTACTAGATTTACTAGATTTTTGTGAGGCTTCAGAAAAATGTAAATGTTTTTGGTTTTCTAGGGACCAGGAGCGTGATTCACGCTTGTTTGAAATTCAATGTAGCGCGCTTCGTATTCACATCGACAGTGGACGTTTGCATTCCCAAGTCTGGGGACTTGGTCGAAGTTAAGGAGTTAGGATGTGTCCCTCTTGCTTCTCATCAATTATTGCTACCTGCTTTAGCTGGCTCCAAATTGCGTGCTGAGAAATTGGTACTGGAAGCTCATGGACGACCCTTGCAGCAAAGTAAGTTCAATTCGGTGCGTGGAAGTTGTTCTTTCTCCCGTAAGCTTAGTTTATTGTCACACCCAAGTTAAATGCAAGGGACGCATCACGCACTGTTTTGCATGGGTTATGTTTATGCATTGCTTCTATCTGTGTGTAGAAGTTTTATAGCCACGCACTGAGTTTGTAGGAAATTTTTCTTTAAAAGAACACTAAGATTAATGTCTATAGAACATGACAGTTTTTAAGTTTCCAATCTTGATATTTTTCTCGTAGACGAAAAGGTAATTTGCATTCCGACAACGGTGAATACTGAATATTTATAGTACGGGATTCTGAATCGCATTAATTGTTTAGTTACAATTCAGGGATAATAGTTAAACGACGTTTTTTAGCCAGTAAAAGCAACTTATTGTTATGCAAATTAGCGTAACGAAATTATAGGATTTGCTTATATTCCGGGTGCCTAAAAATTGAACTAGAATCTATTCCTAGGTCTCGCTAAGAATCTTTAAGGGTTTTCTCCCCACCAGGTAGACAAATTCCTTGGAATACTAACCTTTCTACATAGAAAGAAAATGTGAAATATTTCGCTATTTTTTGATAAAAGCCGAAATGTTTCATTGCTTCAAGTCTCAACCACATTTTGCTTCATTGTAGTAGTACCGGTATTTATTGAATCTTGGTCACGCTATCCGTCATCGAAATTCCATTTTTTTTACAAAAAGATCAGATAAGAACTAAAGTTATTAATTTTGGCAACATTTTAAAATCTACATAACACGAGTTTTAATTGAATGCCTGAAAACATCGCAACGTTTGGACTACTATGTTTGGCTATCCTCTGAAATTCTCCATGTTATTAAAGTTACATATTCGCGTTTAATTGCTTAGCCTATATTAATTTAGATAATTTCACCATCTTTTTTGTTACTGTTTCCACAATGGCTCGTCTGTTAAAAGAAAATAACATAATAACGCACACAGGTGACGAAACCTTAAAAACTGCGATTCTACGTCTGACTCTGCTTTACGGAGAACTGGACCCTTATTTCGTCAAAGAATCACTTCAAACCGCACAGGAGTGCGGAGGTACACTTTATCGAGTAGGACACGAGTTCGCGCAACGTTTTCAAATCACTTACGTTGGTAATTTGAGTCTTTTGTTTGCGGTCTGAATGTAATAGATTTTGTTTTTCAAAGGAAATGCGGCATATGCGCACATCCAGACCAAGAATAAACTCAAGACGGATAACGTGGGCGGGAAATACTACTTCATCACGGATAACACGCCCCTGGACTGTCATTTTTCTTTTCTAGAGCCGTTTTTGAAAGACCGTGGATTCCGTTTGTCGAAATCCTGGTTACCTTACTATGTTACTTTTCTCTTGTTGGTGTTTTTACAAGTTGTGACGCGATTGCTCCGTCCTTTGCTCAGGTTTAGCCTTCCATTTCCACCTGCGGCTATTTTGCATTATATTTGCAGCGTCTATAGTTTCAATCGACTGCGAGCTGATTTAGTTCTGGATTATAAACCGCCCGTCAGCTTCAGCATTGCCCTGGAAAGAAGCCGACGCTACTATTCACAAGTATCGCTAGACCGATCGGATAGCTCGAATGACAATTGATATCGTGTTTGGAAGAGAAAGTTTATAATATTTTCTTCCTTTTGTAATTCCTTTGCTTATGATCCAGGGTAAAATCCATATGGTCCATGGAAAAAAGAAAAGATTCTTATTTGCTTATTCCTGTTTTTGTTGGTTTCAGTTTCCTGCCCGCTTATATTCTTGCCCTGTTGAAGGCGAAATCGTAATTCAAACCCGGATACATGCGGTAGGAAAGTTTTTACCTAGTTAAAGAGATACGATCCAGACCACAGTTACGCGTTTCTTTTTTATCACATCCGTCATTTTATTATCCGTCTAACTTCAGGCGATCTGCTAGTCTGTTTTCCGCTTGAATTTCGACGGAATATTTGTCGTATATTCTTCCTGGGAAGGCACACATTTCGGTAAGTGACGTCATGAGGAAAGCATGTAAGAAGAAGGGGAGGCTCGGCCTACAGTAAGGTTCCGCCTTCACGGATATGGCGTTCTAAGAACCATTTTAGGAAAGGGAGGTGTCGTATGACTGGGGAATGTTATAGGAATTTCTATGCAAATGAGCTCATTTGTGCTAGTCGAGACTTGGGTGAAGCAGCGTATTAAGGTGTGTGGACCTCTTTTGCTTAAAGCCAGACCGGACAAACAGTTATAGTTGGAAATATAGCTGATAGACTCATTAATGTATCTTTTTGTGCTGCAAGTATCATAACCACTTGTTGCTTTCCTTTTTGCTGTCGATTATCGTTGATAAACCGATAACATAAACATAACCATTTAACTTGGTGCTCACTGTGATTGTGCTCAAGATGGCTGTACAAGTGACAGGATTCAGCATGCTGGACTATGAGAACAGAAAACGCCAGGTACAAGACTTAATACATAAGGGCAGAACAATTGCCAATGCCCGAAAAAAATATTTGCAAATATTCAGTAATGTCTTATTTGCTTACAAAATTATGCTGTTATTTATTGCTTAATGGCTGAAAATGTTTGCAGTTAATCATAGTTGCTTTATTAAACTTTAATAAACAATTAAGATAACTTCGCTCTTTAGGAATGTCTTTTCTTTAGACTTCAGCATTTGAAAAGCGTCGTTTAGTAAAGAAACCTGTTGCTTGCGTTCAAATAACATGGGAAAATATTTGGGCGTGTCCCATATCTGAAATTCGCTCACATACATTTTTCTTGCATTACGGTTGACAAAGCCGAGTTTTGATGCGTCACGCTCTGCCAGCAAGTTTTCGAACCCTAAGAAACTGTAGTAAAGTGACATAAGATAAGAATGTGTATACAGTATAGCTTACATATTCTCACTTGAGACTGTTCGCTTTAGGTCGCCATAGCTTAACAAACACAACTTTAAGAAAGTTATCCAATGCTTGATGTATAAGCAGAACGCGAACCGTAAAATTAGCGTTGATAAATGCTATCCAAACTTAAAAAAGTTTAAAAAAATACACATATTTATCAAATTTCAATTACATTTTTCAGCAACCGCGTATTGCTCACGAAACAGGAGCCGGTGCCGGATGTCTGAAATGTGGGCCTAAATGCCCGGGCTTGGATCTCCATTTTTGGCGGAAGATTTGCCGTAATTGCCAATGCAGTAAAGCAGAGCATCAAGAAGTCCCTGTAGAAGGAGAACAAGGTATGGATCCTGGTTCTTTGCGTATCGGGAAGCTTTTTGATATGGAAGACCGCAGTCCAAACATTTCCTTAACCGCATTGCCCAGCAAACTCCCGCCAAGTTTGCCGAAATCTGCTCCGCCTCTAGCTGCAAACCCGAATTTTGCTTTAGATTGGGTTCCCCCTACTGCTGATACCGAACTGGTAAGTTTTCCCTGGCCAGTAGTAAAGTCCTTCTTTTACAATTCATAATTTTTTTCTTTTTACACAAAAATAGGCAGCCAAGTACTTAGAACAGCTACCAGAGGAGTCACGACCCATTAAAGGCAGCGAAGGGGCTGTGAATCGTAAGCGAGCTTTGGATCGGCAACTTCCAGCCCATGACTTGGATCCGGCGTACTGCACCGCATTATCAGATAAAGAAGTGGAGCGTATGCACCAATATGTAGACAGTGTCAAGAAATTCGCTGTGGGACAGGGTCTCATCCAAACCTGCCCTCCCGTCATGCTTCCTCCGCCCTCCCCTGCTTCCCAAGCTGTCGGTCCGCCTACTCAACCCAAAGTATCACTTCCAGCTCAACAGAAGATGCACACTTCCCGTCCAGAGAAGTCAGATTATGAGAATTTGCGAGCGGATTTGGGTGGCGACAGCAAAGATGTAGACTTCTTTCTCTCCGTCATGGGTTTGGACGAAAAGTTGAAACCTGGTCCCATCTCTGGCGTTCTGCCCGCTCCGCCACCACAACTGAATAAAATCTTGGAAGATAAAGCGGCCGCGTTCATGCCGGCCGATAAAAACGCCAATTCACCGTCCGGGGGGCGCAGAATTCCCCCTGCCTTGCTTCCGAAGCCTTACAAACCCGCCTCGCCTTTGCCTTCGCGTCCAGGATCATCGCCTGTGCCTTCTAGTTGGACCCAACCTGAAGATTTGCCCCCTCCGCCCCCTGAGCTTCTTGAGAGCCCATCAAATGTGTTGGGCGACACAAATTTTAATAATATCATGCAAGATTTCCTCGAATTTTTGGAGCCTGAACGGAAGACGAACACGCCGGGAAAACTGAAACTGGGACAAGATTCGCCCTTCAGGACCGCTACTGGACCTCCTGGGGCCAGTACTTTGACTCCGACTCGTACACGGGATCTTTCTAATGCTAATGTGTGTTTGGCGACAGCACCACCACCTGTAATGGACGTCAATGCGAACGCATCGGTGCCAAAGCAACAAAAAACCACCACAAATCTTCCTCCGCCGCCGCCTCCGGCCACGTCCGTGCCAGTCGTAGCGCTACCAGGAGGACAAAGTGTTGGCGGGGAAGGGGTGATACCGGTCAGTCAAGTGGTGGTGGTAGATCCGTCTCAAGCCACGCCCACGTGGGTATGCCGGGGATGCGAAAAAGGTTTGACGCCGGGAGAAATGGCCATTTTTGCTGAGAGGGCGGGTGGAGAAGCTTGCTGGCATCCACAGTGCTTCACCTGTCAGACATGCCACGTAATTCTCCTTTTAACTTGAATCTATTTTCAGAGCGATACGAATCCAACAGTAAATCATTTTTTTTTTTTTTGTCTTGATTAGGAATTGCTCGCCGATTTGATTTACTTCTTTGTGGACGGACAAGTCTTTTGTGGACGACATTATGCAGAACGAGTTAATATGCCACGCTGCAAAGCCTGCGATGAGGTAAATTATCTTTCCAAAATGTAAAGCAACTTCATTTTCGTTGTAAACAACCAAAAACTTATTTAATCTATAATCTGTAGTCGCTTTTCTGGAAACCACGAAACTATAAATAGTAAATGTTAGCGTAGTTTGATTTAAGGTAACTTTGCTAGCCCGAGCTAACATAATTTTTAGTTACAAATCCTATAGGCAGGTAACATAGGATAACGCTACATTTAAATGAGAAAAATTACATTTCTATTAATTAGTCGAAAATGTAATTTATTATGAATTAAAATTAAAACTTAATTTGTGATTTGAAGTAAAAGTTTACGCTATTAAATAAGCAAATTATTTGTAGTAGATACAATTTGGATTAAGTTTAAACCTTAGTTTCTATATAACAAGAATTGCATTCGAGCTATTACAGGAATTTCTTGCGAGTTATATAAAATGTGCGTTTCGCGTTAGTTTCATCCCGACCCGAGAGCATGGCAAATTTTTATTCGAAAGTTCTAATTCTCTGTGCGATAGAATTAAATTGTTTTGTGAAAGTAATGTAGGGGATATAAAAATCCTTTAAAATAAGTTCCTCTTCTTAATATCTTTTCGCGTAAACTTGTTTATTTTAAAAGTCAAAGTTATGAAAATTTAAATAAATCAAACATCAAAATTGTACAGACTTTGCCGAGTACGTCTTATTATTAAGATATGTTAAGGAAAATAATTTTTCGATGATCTCTTGTCCTTTCTTTTAATTTCTTGTTAAAAGTTTATGACATCAGTGCCCCTATCTGACAAAACATGATCAACTACTTGAAGTACACCCGAAGTATACCTTGAAGTACTGAAGGCTCCCGTATACCTTAGCTTATTGGTGGGACAGAGTCACATATGGCACTGTTGTTTGTTATTGTTAATCCTTGCGTAAGAGAGGAAGAAGAGAAATAGATATCTAATTGCCGGCAAAGTTTCTACGCTTGTTTTGCCTCTGAAAAGTTAAATTCGTCACCACAGTTTTCTGTTGCAGCACCATGTGTCCCAAATTAAGTCATCAAAATTTCGGAATAGGATTTCTCGAAAACGGCTTGTCATATTTGAAAGCAAACTAAAACAAAAGTTTTCTTTTATAACCCTTTTGTACAACCAAAGGGCAGAGTTTTAGGTAACCTATTTCTCGTAGTTGCAAACTTCATTTGCGTATTGCTAATTTATTACTCATTGGCAAAAATTGTGAATTGGCTGTGCACTACCTGCAAGCTCAAGATTAGTCAAATAATTTTTTCATTAGATGCACTGGTTTTCTCAATAAGTTGTTCCGAAATTCCCCATGCTAACCACCTATACCGAGCTAAAGTATACGGGAGCCTTAACTTGTAATTTTATCAAGTTTTTAAGTTAGGTGTTACATTTTCGTAAGTTTATTGATGACATTTTCCTTTAAAAAGTAAAAGGCGAGAGATAAAAAAGAAAAGATCGACCAAGCGGGAAGGAAATATCTATGAGCGGGGCGGGGCGGTCCTGTATACCACATATCATCCACTTATTGGCTCCACAAATCTCTTGTTAATTTTTTTTTATGCTTGGCGTAGAGTAATTTGGGACATGCTAAGATTAACCTGGCGAGCTTATGTTTATCATGTCATACATCCTGTGAGAAGTATGATTTATGTCTTGGGGGTTGTATTTAAATCTATTCTGGGGGTAGTCCGAGTTTTCCTTTTCCAAGGAAAGCTGAAAAAACTATTTAGGGTAGGGTAAACCATTTTGGCGAATGTTTAGGATTCTTTCGAACAAGTTATTTTGTCCTCCTTTTGCGGCGTGTTCCAGAAATATGCAACGTTAATGCCAAAAATTTTCTGTTCAAGCTTGTCTGTTGGTTCACGTTCACGTTTGAGTCCGTTCATACTATTTCGAGCAAAATCTCCTGGAGGCTCAAAGACCGTGAAAATAAAGGCAAGAAGAAAAAAGCAAAACTAATTTTTGGCATCTCTTTCACAGTTGATCTTCGCCAGGGAGTACACGGAAGCCGAAGGGGCTACCTGGCACACCAACCATTTTTGCTGTTTGCGATGTGACACACCCCTCGCTGGACACAAGTACACACCCATTGACGGACAGCCTCATTGTTTACCGTGCTATCAGAAATACTACGGCCAGGACTGCAAAGGCTGTGGAGAAGCCATCGCCCCTGATCAAGCTAGGGTGAAACACGCCGAGTGGGCGTGGCATGCTTCACAAAAATGCTTCCATTGCGCTCATTGTGCCAAAACCTTATTGGATCAACAATTCCTAATCAAGGGAGAAAGTATTTTTTGTAGCCGCACCTGCGCCACTTCCTAAGTCCCCTTTTCTTCTTCGTGCGTTAATTTTTTTTTTACTTTTTCGGGAGTTAGACTTCTTTTACACTTTATAGTTACGAATTACCCGCTAAAAAAGACAGAAATGTATGCCTGTCTGAGCCAAACCAAATTTGTATACTGGTCTAGTTATTGGGGTCCTTAATTGTTGTTTTTCTGGCTTTACAGTCCTGATTTAGAGTTTTGTATGTCTTAGAAAAGTGGGGGAAAAGAAAGTTGACATCCGCCTAGGTCAATGAGACCCATCGACAAAGTAACATTCCAACACTAGGGCTTTGCTCAGATGATGGATGAGCTTGTAGACATCTCGGGACAGGGCCATGTCATGTGTCATAACCGTTAGAGGCTGTTATGCAAATTTCTGCCTTACTTTTTTTTTTCTCTTTCCCGATGGTATGTTTCTGGATTATCACTTAGAAACTCAAATACAGACTGTGTTTCGCGCTTGCAATTTGCTGGGAGAAGAACAAAGTCTTCCAAGTCAGTCCTATCCATTTAATGTAATTGGATTCCTTTTTTGAATTAATTGCATTTTTATACCTTGGCAATACAGTTCTTTATTCTGAATCTTTTCATTGCTGCTTCTGTAATGGTCAACATACACAGTTCATAATATAGTTTTTTTTTCTTTTTTTAGAGCTCATTTTTCAAACCTTTTTCTTCTCTAATGGTGAACATACAAAGTTCATAATATATGTTTTTTATTTTTTTTTAGAGCTCATCTCCAATCATTCACGCTTATCTTTTCCATACCGGCGTGGAATGGGCTGACGAGTTGGCATTTGGATCGTGGTGCTAGGGATTTGAGGGAGGGGATATTCGTTTGCACGCACCACTAATTGGAAGGCAAAAGGGAAGCTATGAAGCTGGTGGGGGAAATGCAGTTCTGGGCCCTAGCCAGCAATCCGCTGCTTGCCGACTGACATGAAGCAGTTCTACACAGAGAAGCGAGCGCGGGAATTTTTCGAAGTATTTTACTCTCAGTTTCCTGTCGGGCTCGGACTTGGCTAGAAGCGAAGGAGCTCTAATTCCCCGCCGAGGTGTTGGAGAATTTATTAGTTTTGTGCACCTGTTGTGCAAAGCGCCATGACGCTAATAGTTCTAAGTGAAGATAACTAGTTAGTGGGAAATTGCTTATAAGTGTTCGGATTGAAGCTAAAATATGCATTCCACGTACGTTCGGATCGCACTAGAGCGAAGTAGGCGTGGTCATAAGCGACGCAGCGTAGCGAGATCTTTGCGCGATGTTTGTCGCAAAATTGTTGCATTTTTATTTACTCAGGTGTGTATAATAATCTTACTACTTCCTTACTATCTTAGGCTGTACATTTATTACCGTTTTCTTTCGTAGAAAAATAATGCGTGTTGTAGTTTCTTTGACACATGACAGTAATTTGCCAAGAAAATTAACACTTGCAGTATAGTGACTGTTGCAGTAATTGTCTGCTAGAAAATAACTATACTTTGGCAGACATTTCTAGTTTCGGCCGTCATTATTGCATCTACAAATAAAAGACTAAAAGTAAATACTATTAGTAATGGACACTGTTAGTTCTAGCTATAACCCTCCAGTATTAATACCTATAACTATTGAAAACTACACTACAGTTGAGGCATTTAATTTTATTTGTTCGCGGTTTACATTTTAAAGTCAAAATTCTTAATTTGAAATTATTTTTTAAGTGATTTATTTCTCTTTTTTTGCGTAAGTTCTTAATTTTGGCAGTGATTTATGTTTATTTCAGTCATTCATTTTCATAAGCAACTTAAAAAGGTTCCCATATAGCATAGCTTGTTACACCCTAGCTATCGCAAGGTGGCGCGCAGTACTTTTCACGGGTGTTAATCAACGCGCATTGCTTCTGCGCATAAAACGGCAAGCACAGTAGCTTTATGACCACGTACTAATTTGCATGACTTCTGTCTTTAAAAAAATACGCTTAGGGAACTTCTAAGGCCTGTCAGTTTCTAAACTCGCAACTTTGCTTTTCTGACGCCTGTTAAAAAATTAATTTGCAATTTTTCAAATTAGTGAAGGCTCAAACGAGAAAAAGCAAATCAGTCGTACCCTCCATATTACTTACCTACATTCCTGGCAAGAAGTCGTGTGCAAATCTGATGTACAGTACCTTTTACGTATGATTACTTCTGCTTTCCCATATATCATAACATAGAAAACTATAGGGAGCTTTACTTCACTAATTTTATTTTAACAGTAACTCCTTTAAAACAGGATTGGTGACTGTTATATCTGTAGTTCTTTAGCATTACTTCGTTTTGGTTATTTGCTTTCGACTGCCCTGTTTATTCGCGAGTATCTTTGCCACTATGCTCTTGTTTTATTTAGAAGCACTTTTCAATAAATAATTGATGTATCGACTTAGGTGGGCGTGTGTGCATTGGTGGTGGGTTATACCATTTTTGGTGCCATAATGTTCAGAGCTTTGGAGGGAAATCCCACCAAAAGTGTTACACTTGAGGTATTGGAGGCACGGAATGCGCAAGCGGCGGTTTTGTGGAATCTGACTTTTCACTACAATGTGTTGCATCGTGATGAATGGAGCCGGAGCGTTGACAGTGCTCTCGCTTCATACCAAAGATATTTGGTGGCCCAGATCAAACGTGGCTACGAAGATCCCACCGGTTCTGCACCGTCACCTTGGTCTTTCCCAGCTGCACTTTTCTTTTGCCTCACAGTCTACTCAACTATAGGTAAAGTATACGTATACGTACTGAAAGAGAAAAGAGACATTCTTCTTTCTGCGTTCCCGTCTCGGGTTCCCAGGGGTCCCCTGGAAAAGTCTATAGTGTTTATTTATTTTGTTTGCAAGTGCCTTCGAGTTCCTATACACAATTTACAAAACATGTTAAGGTTGTTTATAGCTTCCACCTTAACTTATTTAGGTTCAAAATTCCCGAACTGCGGTCCTTAGCTGTTTGGCTTATTTTTAGTGTGTAAGAAAAAAATAGAGATTTCTTGTGGAAAATGGTTTGATGCAGATGATCCTTCGAAGATAGCTAATCCGATTTCCGAACTGCCTGACACAAAAATTACACAAAATAAAAAATCATGTGAATTTAACATATTTGACGAATGTACAGGTTTCACTTTTTAACTGTCTTGAAGATTCGTCATTTCGTTTATGTAACTTCCCGTGAATGCGTGAATGGCGGTTAGCATCACTAGTTTCTAGCGTAGAGCTGGTTTGAACCAGTAGGCTGTCTTGCCCATCCGTTATTGACTATGTTTTTCTTGACTAAGAGTAATTCTTCATAATTTCAGAAAACTGTTTACAGAGCAGGTTTATTTAGCATACCCAAAAATAACATACAGCACCCAAGTGACAAAGAAATGTGTGTTATACCGTTCTCGGTATTATGTTGTTATTCCAATATAGCAATGAACCAAACTATTATATGAACTCGGACTGGTTGAACAATGTAACGTTGTTCATCTTGAATTAAAATAGTTCACAGGAGAAAAAAATAATATATGCTTTTTTGAAAAAGTTCGAATGCTGTCAAAATTGCAATTAACTTTTAATTTAATGTAATCACGTTTGTGTCTTGCTACTTAATTTAACTTTAGGTAGTTTCATAATATTGGAAGTTCCGAGTTCATAATATTATAATTTAATTAGGTACGTTAGGTACGCGTTAATTAGGTACGTTTAAACTAAAAAGAGGCATAACGTAAATTTTTAGTCTAAACGTATCTAGGTCGTCTATATGTGCGTTTTTGGTACTTATTTCACTCTATATTTTATGGTGTTTTTTTCTCGAATCTTTCACCTCTATCATGTCACATGTATGCGAGTCGATAAAGTAAAGCAAGAAATCGTGTCATTTAGTCTACAAACTAGTAGAGGAAAGAAAAATGGGGAAAAAACAGTCTCAAGTGTTTTTGAATACTTACGAAATATCGTTCGTCAAAAGCTTTCATATATACTTAACAAGCAAAGATATATATGGGGAGAGTATAGTGGAAGCATAAACTAAAAGATGAAAAGCTAAAACGACGTTTCGCCTGGTCGCCGGGAACATGTGTCTCAATGATGTTGCCAATTTGGAACCGCGCCAGTCCATCTCGCTTATATGTCCCTGGGTCTAACTACTTTCAACATTCCTTACTTCATTTTTTTTCTTTCTTTCCGTTTCTTTCTTTTTGCTTAAATTTCCCGTGACTAGTCCGCGGCTGATGTTCCACCATGGCTGTTTTGGCATGAAATTCTAAGACTCGTCAAATTGCTGATAACTAAAGCCAAATTGAGCATATTTATTTAATCTTTCTTTTCCTATAATAACTTATTCCTTCTCATTTTGCTTTTAATTTTTTCTTTCCGCCTCGTCACAGGTTACGGAAATTTAGCGCCACAGACGGTTTGGGGCAAGATTGCGACCATACTCTACGCATTGTTGGGAATTCCGCTCATTTTGCTTTACATGACCAACATGGGCGATGCGTTAGCGTCTTCGTTTAAATATACGTATTCCTCCATATGCAAGTATGTGCTGAACTAGAAAATTTTCAACTTTATGTTGCTTCGGCTCAACGGAATTCTATGTGTTCTATTTACAGGTGCACAAAGCGACCAAAACGTCAGAGAGGAACGGCTTTGGCTACGATAGCTGCTGCAGCCGCAGCAGCTGGATTACCACCGTCAGATGGAACGGTTCTTGCCCAAAATGTTGGTACGGACGACGATCCGGAGACGGTGTCAGTGACTTCGTGTTTATTTGTCATGTTGTCCTTTGTGGGCGGAGGGGCTATCCTCTTTTCAACATGGGAAGGTTGGAATTTTGTTGACGGATTCTACTTCTCCTTCACCAGTCTTCTCACCATTGGATTCGGTGATCTCATTCCAGGCACTGGAACCGTGTCTAACGAAGCTGTAGACTACAAACTTATCCTGTGTGCGGTATACTTGCTCTTGGGCATGGCGCTGCTTGCCATGTGTTTTAACTTAGCCCAGGAGGAGGTTTTCATGAAGATCAAGCGCGTGGGAAGGCGATTGGGACTGTTACGCCAAAATTTACTTTAGCGCGAGCCCATATTTTTTAATTCGAGAGAGGCCTTTTCCTTCGTAGAATGACTAAAAAATGATCAGTCACACTTGTAAAACTTAAGGTAAAAGAGCCGCAGTTATTAAAAAATTAAGCTTTGGGATTAATTGTATTTTTTCTTCTTCCTTTTTACATAGTGGATTAACACAATCATGAAAGGGTGGGCTGTTCTTTCTGGTGCGGAAAAGAGGACGAGTAAGAAGTGGAGTAGGAAGCTAACCAAGGAACGGAGCGGCGGCGAGCGTGAGCCAGAGTTTGGTCCAGTACCAAGTTGAAGAGCATGGACGTGAGGGCCATTCCCGTGAGTAAATAGAACGCGACGAACAGCAATCGTGCATCTGACCCTGTGGAATCCTGGTCACTGCCACCGGGCACCAGGTCACCGAAACCGATGGTGGCGAGGGTCATGAAACTGAAGAAAACTGCGTCTAAGAAACTCCACTGTTCCAAGTGCATGAACATTGCGGCTCCGAACAAGATCCAAGCTAATAACACGCAGACGCAAAAGGCCGAGGGAAGGACGACGGAACGCCAGAATGCTGCCGAAGCAGTCGCGGAATGCTGGGGAGCGCTTGCGGTAGTAGATTTGTGGAGAATTTGGTGCGAATGACCTTTCACCAGCAAGTCTAAAGAGTCAGTTTCCATGGAGCACGATTCTCGTTGAGGGGCGTGATCGGGCAGGAAGAACGGCGATGGGGTAGTGCGGTAATGGGGCGGCATTAACTCGTCGTCGTAGGAGTAGCCTGACGGAGGATGTAAAGCACGATCGAACACGCGAGAGTAGACAAATCGTAATCCTTGGGCTAGCAAAGCGCCAATCATAGCGAGATAAAGAAGCATAAGCGGCAGGCCAATTAGGGCGTACAGCATCGTTACGATTTTGCCCCACTTGCTTCGTATGGTAACGTGATTGCAGCCTAATTGGAACGGAAAAGTAGCAAAATATCGGAATCGTTTTTATTGGTGATGATTATGAAATTAGGAAACATAAATTGTTACCGATGCTAGTGATGACGCTCAAAGCGTAAAGAAAAGCTTTGGGAAATGTCCATTGATCGCGATGAATACTGGTAGAAGCAGTAGGTATGGCGGTTACGGCGGATTCGCGGAAAGTGTCCAATTGAAAGCGAAGGACTTCTTCAGTTGCTAAACGCGTCCAGTTATCTTTGTACAAGATGTTGAGGGACTCGGTCATGTCCCAGAGTCGTTCTACGAGCTCTTTTCGTGCGTCAATTTCTGGTTCCATGACTGGGACGGATTCGGCAGCTACAGGAGGGCTCAGTGGGGTAAGGGGGCGTGCCAATGGGGTCTCTTTTTCCAAGGCGAGAAATGCAAACGCCCCCAGAGTGGTATACGCAATAAGGAACAAGGAAACTCCTAAATTAGTGCACAGAACTCTGAAGAATCGAGAAACGCAAAGGTTAAAACTGGGGACGGAAGTGCCTTTGATGTCACGCCCATCCTTCTCTTGACTGGCCATAATGCCTAGAGCAAACAAACAAAATCAAGATAAAATTACAAGGACGCGATTTAAATAAAAAAAAGGTACTTTCTGGGTCTATTTACAGAGGTAAGGAGAAACCAAGCAGTAATGGTCATCGGTTGGAGTATGTGGGTTACGTATCAAACGACGACAAGATATGGCGTTGCGATTATAAGCAGTCTCATTGAGCGACACGACTCCGGAGAATAGTAAAGAGAAAAGCCAGCAAGGATGCAAAGACGCAGAAGAGAGACTTCGGGCGTTATTGATTTTTGTCTCCTGTTTCAGGGAGCACACTCGTCTATTTTCCTGAGGAAAGGATGGAGGGACGAAAATGTAAATGTCCCTTTTCTCCGCAATTGCAACTAATTCTGCATTACCTGAACTTGGACGTTTATGAGTGTGTGATTGGAGGGTTTGTTTGGAGCTTAGGTATTCCTTTTGTGGCTAGAAATCAAGTGATCAATGAGCTAAAATTAAGGACAAAAAATGCGCACCGGAACGAGGATCCGATCTCGTAAGCTCACTAGTTTGTCGAAAGCTGGAGCGAGTAGTGTGCTAAGTGTCGAAGAGGCGAGACCCAGCAAGCAAGCGCTGAAATTCTGGGTTCTGCGTGCGTCTATAATATACTCTGTGGGACGATGTCTTTTTTTATTGTTGCAATTTTATGAACGTGTCCCAGAACGTTATCGCAATTTCCTCAGTAGCGATCAATTTGGCGTCAAAGGCTGAATATATTTTTGCAGCGTTTCACTGAAGTTTCACGGAAGCAAAAAAATTGACAGTCTTGATTTTATCATTTGTATTTTGGCATTTTGTTATTTGGCAATGAAATTTATATTTGTCTATTAAAGTAAGCATCTAACGCAAAATAAAAACATTTATTAAGGTTTTTCTCATTGACTATTTCATCTGCAAACGTTGTATTTTCTTATAACTTGCAAAAGTTTCGCACTGAATTTACGCTAGTTCGGAAGAAAAGCGCTTGAAATTGTTAGCTTCACTGAGATTGAAACGAAAAATAGAAAGCAATGTGGGTCCTGTAAAGCTTAGGATTCTATTGCAAGACAGCTTGGGGATCCGCAGAAATAATCTTACACAAAAAAGTACATGAGAACTTTACAAAACTTCTTGAGGGCACGAAATTTTTCTTCATTTTTTGCCTTCACAAAGTTAAAAAGTACATATTACTTTTTCAACTGCGAGGCATAAGGGAAACTACTAATTTTGAAACTGACAGTTCGTAGATATAACTTTAGTGTAGATTTTAAGAAAAATGTAATTAAAATTCAGTAAGCGGTTCTAAAATTATCCTGCTTGCCCTTTTATGCGTGGAAGCAGGGCGCGTTCATCTACATCCAAGCACAGCGCTGCGCGCCACCTTGCGTTGGCAAGGGTGTAACAAGCTAAGGGGTGCGTTTTATTGTGAACGGAACTGACTGACTGCGTTCACCAGTTAGCTCAACTGGCATTTTCACGTGGACGGGGTTCAGCTGGACGGGCGTTTTAGCGTGAACAGCTCAACGGAATGGCTTGGCGCGCAGTTCAAAAACCGCCTTCCGTTCAACTGCGTTCCTGGTGCATGGTACTCGGGACGATCCCTAAGCACGCCCTAAGCTTGACGGGCGTTTTATAGCGCGTTCCACTTGCTGCACTGGAGCAAAATATTTTGCCCTCAGAGCATATTATCACGTTCCACTTCGACTTTCGTGCCAGGGCAACTGCTCGGATCGCGTTCCACTTACAGGATGCGCACTGGAAAGAGCAAAACAAAGCAACTTTTTTTGCTCTGACTTTTTTGTCAGTGCCGGGTTTCAGAGCACTTTTGTTTTGGCGCGAATATGAATGCAAGAGACAAACAGAAGCTACTTTTTTGGGTTTCATTACATAATTATTATTATTATTTATTGCATTTAAATAAGGCTCATGGCCTCTTCAATTTTACATTCAAATATATTTTCTGAATTCTTTAGGATAAAAAATTTTGGAGCCGCAGTGTTCATCAAGATTGTTCTTAAAGGTTTGGATTGAGGAGGACTTAATAATTTTTTCTGGTAAAGCATTCCATTCCTCAACTATATGGTTTTATAATGAGTCGTCCAGCTCAAGCAGCGACGACGAATTTGAGGAGCAATGTGCTCTTTTATTTGATTTAAGCAATAACCCGGTTCCCAAAATAAGGAATAACGTGTCTGCGGTACACTTGTATTCAGACGACGAGGTATGTTGTTAAATAAATATAATTTTGTCACTATCAAAACCGAATTTTGGAATCGCTCCATTCCCCTTTTCCGTTGGTAGAAATAGGAGTACTATCTTCATCTGCTTCAATTAAACCGAACGAGTCGTTCCCGCGTAAGTGACTGGACCTGTAATTGTCCTAAAAACACAAAATATGTCGAAGATAATTCAAAAACTTCTAACTTAAGTAAAACACTTACCATCAATAAATACGGTGCACAAAAATAATGCATCGCTCATAGCAATTTGCCCGTTTTCTGTTCTAACAAAATCTTGAAAACAAACGTTAGACTCGGCCATGCTTGAAACGGTATAAACAGCAGTTGCTCTGAGTTCTTCGTACGCGTTCCACTTGGGAACGGACTAGGGTGGGGTTTGACGTCAGGCCAGTTTCCAGGGCAGAAACTCAGGTTGCTCTAACCAAAACTCAGTGCAGCAAGTGGAACGCGCTATTGATCATTCCTGTTTCTGTTAACATCTATTTCGTGGCATTGGTTGGTTTGATGGTAGTTGTGCAAAATTAAAATTTTCAAAAATTAAAGTTTTTAGATCTTAATATTTTAAAACGAAGAGTATTTTAGAAACAGCTTCGTTTATTACTTTCTTATTCAAGTCGTGTTTATTTCAGCACAGAAGATATTCCGACGTGTTAAAGATATGGTAACATTGAAGTTATTCAGATGGCGCTTCTAACGTTAACCCTTTCCATCTCCTGTGTGTGGCCTAAGGCGGTTGACCCCGTAGCTAAATTTAGGTTAAATTAAGTTCGGTCAGGCTAAAGCTAGGATAGATCAGATTAGTCAAATTGAGTCTTTCCCTCTTCCACTGCTGTTCGTATAACGGGAAAGATTTGTTCTTGCGTCTTTTGCTTAAGGCTCCCGTATACCTTAGCTCGGTATAGGCGCTTAGCATGGTGAATTTCGGAACACTTTTTTGAGAAAACCAGAGCATTTCATGAAAAAAATTTTCTACAAGGCTCTTGAGTTGGCTCACAGGTAGTGCACAACCAAAGTACGATTTTTTCCAATGAGTAGTTAATTAGCAATATGCAAATGAAGTTTGCAACTATGAGAAATACGTGACCTAAAAATATGTTCTTCGGTTGTGCACTAGCTGCTAACAAAAGAAAATTTTTGCATTAGATAGTTTTCAAATCTGACAAGCCTTTTTCGAGAAATCATGTTCCGAAAGGACACAATTTAGTTGGCAAATTGTGCTGCCTGTTCTTGGCCACGGCGGGGGAGAAAAACTTTACAATCTGGGCGCGCAATACGA
>JAGJRO010000344.1:61980-81441 GCA_022832285.1 Lepidurus apus apus | reverse complement strand
TCTCGGTCTCGTCAACTTTTGGTGATCTCGATCTCGGTCTCGGTCTCGAAACCTCAGGTCTCGATCTCGTCTCGGTCTCGACAAGTTTCGGACAGCCTCGGTCTCGTCTCGGTCTCGAGAAAGTCGGTCTCGACAACAACCCTGGCGCTAACAGAGATTATTATTTTTGTTTTCGCTAGTTGCAAGATGGCAACTCTTCCAGATTACATGACCAACCCGAATGCTGTGCTGGAAGATAAGCAACATGAGTGGCGGTATAACCGCATCCCAGACTACGCGCGAGTTAACGCGACGTATGAGAGCGAGAAGACGAACCCTCTAGAAGAAGGGTCACTTGCATGGCTTGTTTCGAATCTGGTGAAAAACTGGGAAAAGGAAGCTTCCTACAAACTACATGTCGATCAGTGGAGAACCATTGATCATGAGAAGTACAAGTTCTCCACCAACGGCAGTCCAGGTCAGTCGGCGGAAGAAATGTTGAAGCTGGGAACCTACAACGCGCTTATTGGTGAATCCGAATTATACTCGTCATCCCACTCGGATTTCTCTGACTCGCACAAGACATTCAAGCGAGCTTTAAGGACATTCAGCTGGGAAGTCTTGGAGGTGTACTCTGGGCCACCTACGGTTGCCTTCAAGTGGCGTCACTGGGGGAAGATGACGGGGAAGTTGAGCTGCACCATGCGAAACGGAGAGCGACTGATCGCAGCGCCAACCAATGAAGTAGTCGAGTTGATTGGCGTCACCGTCGCCAAGCTGAGTGAGGACTTCAGGATTCTATCGTTGGACACTTTCTACAACCCTGATGACCTGCTCCAAAAGATGGCTACTCTGAGAGAAACATGTCCTATTGCCTCACAAGAGTTGGCAAAGGAGCCGGCAGGAAAGTTTGAATACTAATAAATTTGATCAGAATCCGAAGTTCATCCGGATTGAGTCATGGTAACATCAGTTAATATAAAAATTAACCTAATGGTAGCGAATATCTTAATTACTTGTAAGAAACGAATTACAATCATATTTCCTTTACCATGAGTATTTTTCATTTGATTTACTTACATGTTTTTATGATTGGCTGGAAAGATCCATTACGTTAAATTTCACATGGCATGGAGTAGAATCCCATCCAATCAGAGAGCGAGTTCGTCAGTTAGTCTTCCCCTACGCTGAAGCTAATGGTTACGCTTAGCGCACATCGCTCACAGTTCCCATTGGCGTTTCACTTCTTTGTACAGTGCTGTGCAAAAAAAACCTGTACCGAGCAAACCACAGAAGTCTAATTAAGCCTCCCGAGGCTGATTTACCTTCATTAAGTGGTGAAAGGGCTGGAACCAATCGCTTACTAGGTGAAAGACCGCGAAATTTAAAAACTTACTATATGTAAAAAAGTATAAATAACAATTTGAAAATTATCACACGTTTTTATTTAGTAAAGCAACAATTAATTAGCTACCATTTTCATATAAGACACATGCAATTCAACACAAAGAATTTCGATACCGAAGTTTCAATTTTAAAAGCAAAGCTGTATTTTAGTCCTTATTACGACTAATATTTGGTTATGCTCCCATTATTGTCGGTACACGCACGCAGCCTCCGCTTTCCTTACTCAATCCTATCTCAATCCTCTTCCCTATGTTTTTAAACTTCGCGGTCTTTCACCTAGTAAGCGATTGGTTCCAGCCCTTTCACCACTTAATGAAGGTAAATCAGCCTCGGGAGGCTTAATTAGACTTCTGTGGTTTGCTCGGTACAGGTTTTTTTGCACAGCACTGTACATGAAGGTAACAGTTAGCTCTAGCGTTGGGCATTGTCTGACTCGCTCTTTGCGTACAGAAGTGAAATAAAGACTGGAACAGAATTATAATATTATACACTAAATCTTTGTTTTTGTATTCTTTCATAAAACAACCCAACAGTTTTGGAAAATATAAAGGTTAAACGGAATATACCCGCCCTTCACCTTTGTGCGCTGAGCAATAATAAGTTTCAGTAAATATCACTGGTTAATGAAGATTATGTCAGTTGACGAGGTTTAACTGAGTTTAGATCCACTCCTTCAAAGTTGAAGCGCTTAATTGGGAAGAAATACTCGTCGTGGCAGTGATTCGGGTGATCCCACCACCCCATGAAGTCTTCGTACGTTTGTCGCACCGGTTGTGGACTATTTAGAAGTTCACACAACTTGCATATAGCCTGGGGGCCCAAGTTCTTCCGTTCAGTGACAATACGGTAGTACGGTTTCCACCAGAAGTACTCGTTGTACAGTGTATCATTGGCATCCAATGTTCGCATTAGCGCCGCTAGTTTCTTAGGTGTCGTTTTGGTGGCATCGATATACGAATGAGGTGGGACTATATCACTATAATTCGCACCGCCAAATACAATAGGTATAACATTCCTTTTCATGATGTCGAACAGCTTCTCAGTAACGTAATCGCGGCAAAAGCTGTTCTCAAATGATAAATAAAACTTATATTCACTTTGTACCATGTCGTGACATTTTTGTGGCTCCTCCTCCGTGTTATAACAGGTCAAATTCCCACATTGGCCGTACACATCGATAGGAATAAGCTTTCGCAGCTGCTCAATGTATATTTCGCGCTTGCTCGTCGTAACGCAATTGGATACAAACCAAGCAACCAGTTTCTTCTTCCCTCTTGCAAAATTAGGCCCTCTATGAGTGGCAGTTAGAGCTTCATTCATATCCACGCCACTGCCTGGCAGTGGCAGTTCCTCGAACACTCCATAAGGCCAGTAGATGTCTGAATCTTTTCGGTACCCCATGGTCAGATTGAAAAAGTTGCTTAGCTGTTCAGCTTTCGTACCTTTAATCATGAAAGGGGCTTCTTCACTAAACATAACATAGTACTGTTTGGCCGAACGCGAGTACGTGAAGGGTGGGTCTTTCTCTAGTAAGGTTGGATAGAAGAAAATAATGGCATCAAATTCTTTGGGTTTCATCAGATATTTATCTGTCGTTGCAAAACAATTCGAAACTGGACAACGTTCCTGAAACGGAGCTTGCCCAGTACCGAAAAAGTATGGCAAATCTTCATCGAAATGGAAAATACTGTTCCAGTACAGTATAGTCTTGACATCTGGCGGCGGACGCGTGAGGTTTGTAGGCTGATTGTACATGAAGTCATCATCAACCTCACTAAATGGTTCCTGGGATTTCTGACTTAGGTGGTGCAACAGGATGAGATTCAAAGAGCCTGAGATTAGAAACAAGCCAGTTAGGGTCTTCCGAACTCGCTGACCTCTCGTAGCCACGTTCGCCAGATACCGAATCATCTAGAAAGTTATTCCAACTATAAATAAAAACTCCCCAGATTTAAAGCAACTTACGTTTTTATAATCCATAGTCGGGAGCAAAGCACCTGAACAGTTTCGGCTACGCCAGACGCTAAACTAAAAGCAAGAAAGCATGTTCAGCCCATCCTAAACGGGTTCGGGATTGCCTACCTGCTCATGGCAAGGTCAGGGACCCTCACGAACAGGTTTTCTTATTACTAAGGCTTGTCAAAACAAGACGCGTGCTTTTAAATCTCACGTGCTTTCGAATTTCCATCATATGCATACGTGAAAGTTAGTCTCGGGTTCCTCGTGTGTTAAATTTGGCGAATTTTTATTCATAGACGTTGTCGTCAATATCCTTAGGATCTTACAAATTAATCTTGAGTCTCGTGAAGAATTCGTGAAAATAAGTCACGGCTTCCAAGACGGTGCAAACAGTGCAAAAGGAATAAAACTAAATAAAATTAAAATAAATTAAAAGTAAATATGATACAAAATTAATCCTTCCCCGTCCGCCTCCTTCGCTTTGCCTGATCATGGAAAGTACCCACAATGTCGATTATATGATAATCGGATCACACACCCCATTTCATATACAGTAATAGATACATTGTTTAACAGTTATGAGTGAAAGTTGAACTTGGTACATGGTATAAAGGCAAGACTAGTAGGGGCAATGATTATGCAAAACGCAAAAAAGTACATTTGCCAAAAAAAACGAACTGAAATAATCCGCACTACGACTGAACGTTTCCGTAAGTTCCTGGCGGTGGTCGGTACTCCAATGGAAACGTCATCAGTTGTAACCGATGGAAGGCGTACCGAGGCTGGCCGACATTCTTGGCAGTATTCTCGAGTCGCGTACCTTGACTGTTTATAAACAAAAATGTTTAATAGAATAAAAATCTATCATAAATACAAAAAATGTCTCATTCAAAGAGAATACCACCATCGACATCCTTATCAGTCTATTGTGCATGACTGTCACCAACGTCATGAACTGTAAAGTACAGAAATGTACTGTACCTGCGAAAGCAATCCAAGACTTTGGTGGCGTCATGTTCGGCGAGATCGAAGTCGCTTTGCAAGATCTGCGTCTGCTCCAAAGTAACAGCCATTCCCGTCCGATCCTTGGCGCTTTTGCAGCTCGTTACCCTCAATCCTAACACCACCAAACGTTAAGAAGGTATCGTCAATATTGCTAATACCGTCAAAACTATCAACAATGTTAATAATTCAATACCGTCTAATACCGTCAATACTATCAATTCTATCGATACCGTCAGTACTATAACTGCCGACGAAATCAATACCTTAAATACTGCCAATACTATCAATACCGTCTAATGTCAATACCGCCAATACGATCGCTACCGTCTATACTTTCCCTGCCAACGAAATCAATACTGTCTAATATTATCAATACCGTCAATACTGCTATAAATACTATAAATAGCTACACATATACTATACTATATATATATACAATTATACTATAAATACCGTCTAATCAGGACCGTACCCAGGATTTTGGTTCGGGGGGGGGGGGTCAAGTCAGGGCCGTACCAAGAAAATTTTGGTTCAGGGGGGGAGGGGAGTAGTATGTGGATATCGTTATGGAGAAAAAAAAATCGGGGGGTGGGGTGGGGGGTTTAAACCCCCTAACAACCAACCTGGGTACGGGCTTGCGTCTAATACTAGCAATACCGTCAATACTATCGCTGCCGAAGAAACTGACGATATTATCAATACCATCAATCAACACCGATGATACTATCACTACCGTCAGTACTATCAACACCGTCAACAATATCAATACTGCCAATACTGTCTAATGCTATCAATATTAACACTGCTGACGATACTGTCAATACCGTCAATACTATCGATACCGTCAATATTAAAACTGCTGACGATACTGTAAATATCATCAATACTATGTCTTCCGTCAATACTATCTATATGATCAAAACTGTCAACACCAGTACCGACGACACTATCAATACCCTCAATACTGTAGTTACCTAGTAACTGTGCCGAGATTTTCCCAGCCAAATACAATATGCTAGTATCTTTGGACCTCGCGTTCTGGACAGCCTTCTCCAACTGTAGTAATAAGCTCGAAATGGGCGGTCGTGATGGTCCCTCTAACCAACCACAATAAAGCTAATTTAGTCTCCAGCGTCTTAAAGAATATTCGCACTTACTTTTAACGGAGGTGTTCATATGAAGTTTCTTGTACTGATGATAGAACGCTTTTAACTTCAAGAAGGACGCGCGGTTCAACTCGGTCTGCATAACAACGTCGCCGAACTGCTCCGCCAAGGTCGCTTCTTCGTTAATGCCAACGTTGAAAAAGGCACACGTGACACGGAACTTGAGAGCTAATAAGCCCCGCCCCGTCACCGAGCGATGGTTTAATTTGGCCCAAACGTTTCCCGACACTGGGAGACACACTTCCAGTACTTCGCGACTGCCGTACAACTTTGGTACATGGTTATTGTCGTTATTGTTCTTAACTGGCACAATTTTAAACGTGACTTGCTCCAAGTCTTCGATCACTTGGATCATATCTGCCAACATAACTGCCTCTTGCCCAAAGGCGCTGAGTAAACCTTCCATTTGGACCAACGGTTGTCCACCACGGTTTAAGAACGTTAGGAAATCGGAAGTTTGACTGCACTGCAGTCGAACGCATAACGCCGTCACCACAGCCGTCAACTAAAACATTTTCGTACAATATTCAATAAAGAAACTAAACTATTTAGTAAAGAAAACAAGGGAACTTTACTGCTTGGGAGAAGACAACATCACGACGAAGTTGAAGAACATGGGCTGACGTCTCAGATTGAGTCTCTTCTTGCAAGCGTAGTACAGCTTCGGCCATGCTCAAGTTTTTCAACATCATATCAGCGCTCGACTCGAGTTTTGTCAAACAAGGCCTTAATTCCTCGGCCCAATCCATGTTTTTTAACGCAGGTTTAGCTACCTGTATCTTTCAAGTAAGAAAATCGAAGTTAAAACTTCAATTGTAAACACTGAAACACTCTTAAGTGAAAAAGAGCAGATTCGTACAAGGTTTTTAGACAATAATGTAGCTAATATATGAGTGTGAAGGTCACTTTTCTTATGTTTGCATTAATTAATTTGAAATAATATTTTAAAATTTTAAGTTTTTTAAGTTTCAAAGTCGTTTACGTTTGATTGAGTTTAATTGGGAAGGTTTTATCTCTACGTAGACTTACATAACTCATGCCTAGTATTCATTGTTGGCGACAACATGCTTAGAATCTTGCATTGTTGACGAGTCAAGAGCCGCGTTCGTTTTGCACCTTCGACTTAGCGATTTTCACTGGCAACTCTGAGAGTGAGAGAGAGTGCCACTCTATTCTGGCAAAGCGTACTCCGAAACTGCAGATTCGCCGTGAGATCTGGGATTCGCTCCTCCCAGTGGAGGGCGCTGGTAATTTTAGGAGTAAACGGCAGCCATACTTGTTTACGCTTGGATCCATGTTTCCCGCGCTAACGAACGCACTCTGGATATCCTACTCCGACTTCAAAGACGGGGTAGCCGAGAGTAATCTTTTTGACTCGAAACAGAGTGAGATTTCCAGTGAAGGGCGTCAACAAGAGCAACTCCTAATCTGGCTGGCTCAGTGAAAGACGCCGCCGTTACTCGGAGTAAAAAAGAGTACTCTAGAGTAGCCAGTGAAAATCGCTATTAAACTTACACTAGCCAAATTTCCTTGCTTGACTTACGCTTATGAGCGTTCGTTTTTACCAAAACTTTGAAAGTTTACGGAAGTCGACTTGGAAAGTCTCGAGTCCAAAACGAACGTTTACGAGCATAAGTTTACAATTGCTCCACCCATTAGGCGGAGCTTATAGAAAATAAATAAAAGCAACATACGAATTGTTCGATATGGACAAAGGAGATAAATAAACAAGAGGCGGGAGTCTGGGCACAAGAGTACTCGTTATATATATTACGAGTACTCTTGTGCCCAGACTTTCAAAGTCTAAGTAGACTAGCTAAAGAAAACGCTTATAAGCCCGAAGTCTGGCGAAGTCTACCTATCTCAAACGCTTATAATCGCAAAGCCTTCTATCGTACGATAGCTTGGGAAGGTCAAACATTCAAATGTAAGTAAAAACTAAAGACGACTTTTGTTTAAAAAAAACTTCGGACAGTGATGTAGGCAAAAGCGCAAAGCCAGTTTTACTTTTTACGTTTCTGCCTTAAATAATTTGAAAAATTTAAAATAAATTTTCATCTACCAGAAAAATTGCAAAATTGTGAACTGGGAAGCTGTCCTAGACATTATTTAGCATATTTTAAAGAAAAATTGTCATGCAAATTGAATATGCGGTTTTAAAGTTATCCTGCATGCCGTGTTACGTGCAGAAGCCATCCGCGTTCATACACACCCATGCACTGCACTGCACGCCATCTTGCGGTAGCATGGGTGTACCAAGCTTAGCTATCCGGGTGCTGTAAACATATTTAAAATCTTAACGAGAGAGAGAGACTATCGCGGAAGGACTTCAAAAACTTAAAAAAGAATAAAGTTGAAATAAAATTAGGTTACGCAATTTTTGAGATCGGTTCCATTCTCCAGCAATGACTTCAGCACAGGTCCGGCTTCGTTCAGCGAGCCCAGTATTACTTCCAATTTCCCAGCAAGAGCCGTAAGCGATGCTTCCATGTTCAATCCCACGACTTCGGCTGGTTCTCTGTCATCTTCGTTTCCGTTGACGACGTCCATTGTGTCGCATGGGAAATGTGTACTGAGGGTCTGCAGTTCCTGTACAATTGCTTGCGCCATTGCTTTGATGGGCAGTAATGAGGGCTGATTAGGATCTGGAAGGGCGGATCTCTTATGTTGTTCATAAAATATCGATGCCCTTTCGCACAATCCAAAGTCCCACACTTCCAGCAATTCCGTTACCTACCAAAAAATGTAATTACAAATTATTCTTTAAAAATTAGATAAACTACGAATTGTAAATTTGAAAAATTAATATTTTAATTAGGTAAACTACAAAACGTAATTTGACAAATTAATTTTTAGTTAGACAAACTTAAAAGCTTAATTATAAAAAAATAAGTTAACAATTTTTTAATGAAATAAACTAATATAAAATGTAATTAGATAAAATAAAACATTAATTAAAAAACTATAAAGATAAAAAATAAATCAGTAAAAAAAAACTTTTAGAAATTTAACGTTTCAAGATAGGTAATGTGATTAGACAAATTATTTTTTTCATTAGTAAAGTTTAAAATTGAATTAGAAAAACCAGAAAAATTAAAAAAAAAATTAGTTAATTTTTTTTTTGGAAATTTTATGTTTCAAGAAATTTTTTTGAGAATGTTCGATCTTTTTACTTTGCTAACTAGACTTTCGGCCAATCGTAACATTGGCTGCACGGCTTTCGCCATTGCTGCAGCTGTCAACAACCGACATGGCTCAGTCAACTGTGGAATCAGTCGTTTGACTGCAGTAATCGTGTGCCGTATGGCGTTCAGCTCACTCGTCACTGAGCCTTGTACCGAGTTTTGGTTCAGGAACCTACAAGTAGTCCTTCTTACCTCTTCTGGTACTTTAACAAAATATCTTTGGTTATTATTCTCCTACTTAAAAAGCCCTCCAGAAGAAGATTCTAAACCAATGGCAGACCACGCCCCGACCGTCACCCAATCAAAGACGCCCGTTCGCCGTAAACTTGCGTTGTGCGCAAATAAGCGTTGTACATGCAGATTGGTAGGTAGGAACATGAGTTTTCTGTCAGCTTTGGCCATACTGCTTTTAAACAAGTTCCCGTGCTCCGAAACCGCTTTCAAAGCATCTTCATACTCTGCTAACCGTTTTAAATATCGATCTAACAACGCCAGTTGACGTTGATGCCAGGGCGGGTACAAGTGTCCCAATTTGGCTACTTCTGCAATCGCTTCTTTCTCTTGTCGTATCCATAAGCGCCTAAATTCAACGTTTTTAAGCTTGTATCAGTATTTATCCCTTTTATATGTGTTAAGTAAGTAATGTTTGTGGGTTTTACAAGAGTTGCTGTGGAATGTTATTGTTCAGCCTAGATTCAAACATCGATTCATGGACGACTATATCGCCGCCTAAACCCGATTGGAATCGATACGTTTTCAGCCGAGGATTCGCCAGGAATAAGTGGATTAGCCCCACAGGCGGTAAAGGCGGGCAAGATATGTTTAATCTTGGTGGCAGTGACTGTGTTCGTCGATGACCCACAACCTTTGCGAAAAAAAAAACGCGTTAATAAAACTCCAAAAACATCTCCTTACTTCTTAAAAAAAAATTACTTCCGTCGTCTCCTCAGCTGATCGAGCAGGAGAACCATTGGCGGTCGTAAGGACCGGAACCACGTGGTCCCAGACAACTGAAGTGGCTAGCGTTACGAAGCCCATTCCTTCGCCTTCTGCGTTTTTCAAGGGCAGTCTGAATCGCCCCGATTGCACTTGACTTAACAGACTCTTTAGCGTGCTTTCAGCCGTGGCGAGGATGATACTGGTGTGCGAAACGACGTCTTTGACGTCATAGGCAGTTATACGTAACCGGGTTTGTTCGCTCGTCGTGACGAGGTCAGCCGTGACGGGCAGTGTGGTCAAAAACGACGGGTTACTACACTTCTAGAAACGATGGAAGGTAATTTTCAATTTTTTCTGATATTTTTCTTTCTTTTCTAATCCGCTTACTGAAACCATTTCGGTTCGTAGAAGCGGTAACCACAATGGATCATCCGTGACTGCTAGGGCTACTCTTAGCCGTGTGCTGGGTGGTTGGCCTTGAGCACTGCACCGCAAATTATCACAGGAAAACCACAACTCGCATAAAGGCATGCAAGCTGGGTATGCTAGAGGAGGACGAGGGACTTGGAAACGCGACAAATCCTTTGATACGCGTTTTAAATCCGCCAACTTGCTTTCTAGACGTTTGAGCTCATCTTTGGCTACACTGTAACTTGACTTGGATAAGGCAGTGATCCATTCACTGCGCTCTTGATCGGACGAAGCGGAAATTCGATGATGCCCACCTCCAGGAAAAACTATAATACAATTTAAATAGAAAAAAACAGAATTTAAAACCAAATTTGTAGTATAATTTTTGTAATAGGAATGTTACCTAAGCTAAAAGAGAAAAGGTTATTGGAAGGGGGTTCCGAGACCACTTGAACGTCGCATAGGACAATAAGCCCAGCAGGTTCCGACCAAGGTTCGTTAGTTCTGAAGTAAAACAGCAAATTGCCTCTTAATCGGCACCACCTTTCCGAGCACACTACACAAATGAAAGGAATATTATGAAAGGGAATGTTAGTCCAGGTAATAAGGAGTATTTTTAAGCCAGAAGAATGAAGATGGCTAACCTCTGCGAACAGCACCGCCAACACATGTAAGATCTCGCAATGACGATCGAAGCTTTTTTGGCTTTTTGGCATCATGCATCGAGCCTGGTTAAGCAGAATCATCAATCACACCATTCACACAAAGACACTAGCTAGTTTATGTTTTCATAACGCTTAAAAAACATGCAGACAAGCGATAAATAAAATGCTTTCCGTTTCCCTTTCGGCCTATTTTTTTAATACATTCAATAATTTTCTAATCAAGCATACCAGCATTCCAATTAAGAATTACTTTAATAAATAGTACTCAAATAATTCATAGTTAATACAGTACCGTCGGATTTTCTGAAGAAAAGTCCTTCTTGTTTTTCCCATATTAATAAAACTCCTTCTTTGTCAAATTTGAAGGATGGCTGTAATGCAAGAGTTGTTAACTCGAGCTTATTCCACCGCATTCCAACAAAAAGGGCAAAAGCAGCCAATTAAAATGCACTTGAGTAAAACTTTATCACTACACTACTCTAATAATTCCAAGATTGTCCTGATATAAAATTACCGTTCAAATCAAAGTCTAAGACAACAAATACTTCCCGTAAAAAGGAAGAAGAATAGGGATAGATAATTCCATTGGAAACTTTCAAAGCTTAAAAATTCGAATTTGGCGCCATCTTAACGCAGCTTTTATACTGATATTTCGAAGAAATTCTGGACAATAAGTTTTATATTTTTAGAAATTATTGACACCATTGTACTATAGTGTCCAAAAAAACGACCCAATGGGTATCCTAGAGATCGTATATCATATTAAATTATTTTTTCTTGGATTATCTTGTCCAGCGGGTGTGAACTTCTCTTTCATTCCCTTCTTTCGTTTCCAAACCAAACCGACCTCCTAAATCTTGTTCGGATTGGCCAAAATTTTCTCCTGTGCTTTCACGCATTTCACAATAAAGCGACGATCCATTTTCACTTAGTCTGAACGTGCTTTAGAAGTTCGGTTCGGTTTCAACACGAAAGAAGGGAATGAAAGAGAAGTTTACACCAGCTGGACAGTAAAATCCAAGAAAAAATAATTGGATAAGCGATCTCTAGGGTATCCATTGGGTCGTTTTTTTTTACATTATATTAATTGATACCAATTCACAATACGCGTTGATAATTGTGTGAAATTTATAGCCACTTGTTTGAATCGTCTGGAAATAAATTAAAGCGATTTCCCACGTCACCAGAAATCTGTATTTTTCACTCCAAAACCGAAGCAATAAAAACCATTTCTTCCTCAGATATCAGTACAATTGAATTAGTTTTCGTCATTCTTTGCTTTCTTAAACGTAACAGCGATTTCTTTTACTTTGGGCAACACTTCATCTAATTGCACTTGAATGTCTTGTTTATTCTCATCTTTTGCTTGTACTAATTGCTGGATCACCAAGCCTATTAAAACAACGATAGGTTATTTGTCCAGATAATAAATACGGCAAATTCCGTCCACCTTGGCAATTTTCGAGTACTTGGCATACATCGCTGGGCAGATGTGGCTTAAGAAAGCTCAAGATTTGTGGTACAAACCTTCCCGATGCGTGCAATACACAAGAAGTTACAGTATGGAACAACAACAATGCTGTTACATGCAGCGTTAAAGCTGCATCGCCTGCTTCATTTAGCTGCTCTAATAGCGATTGCCTTTGTCCTTGCGTCATAGCCCTAATAACAAAAAATATTAGAAACGAAGGAACCAAATGAATTTTTACGAACTTCTCCTTTTTCCTGTCCAGCTTCTTGAGTAACACTCCGCAGGCGCTGAGCGCAGCTTCTGTCAAATTCAAAAATTCTTCAGCGCTCGATCCACCGGTCGCTTTGTTCAGCGCCAACAGAGCTGGTTTAGCCTCTTCATTACAATGGCCAATTAGTTTGGTTCTTGCCTAAATAATTCGGTTAATATACTACACCATTAAAATGAAACCCTTAAAGAAACTATTTGCGATAAATTTGCTGCGTAAAAAAATTATCTAAAGTTGCACCAATGAAGTACATTTTTTGTACAGTCGTGTACAGTAGAAATGTAAAAGCTACTCGTCCAATCAGAGAGCGAGTTTGCCGGTTAGCCGTTCCCCAACGCCTGAACTAATGCTTACCACTACCTAAAGCACTAAAGGTGACTATTTGGTCAAGCGTTGGAGGTGCTAAAGGTAACCTTTTGCTCCAACCCCCCGCTGTCCTATTGGGAGGGGATCTTCCATACATATTACTTGGATCAAAAGAAACAGAAACTTCATCGCCTTTTATCTCCTTTAAGAAAACCAAACGAGGAAAAACGTACTTCAACGCTATATTCTTTGGAAGTGTCGATGCTTACTCCTTCCTGGGCAGCATACGTCACGAGTTCCATGACAAGCTCCGCCCCCAATGTTTTCAAAGCGTGTTTTGCCAATTGTTGCTGTAAATCTGCCGCCGAAAATTGCTTCAGCGCTTTCTCGGCTTGATTTAAGCTCGTAATTAGCCCTTGAATCTTCTCTTGCAAGTCGCCATGAGATTTTCGTTTGCCAGTCATAGATGATGCTAGTAAGGCTTGGAAAGCCAAACGAGCTTCTTCACGCAGCGCTAAAGTCAACGGCCGATGCAACATGTCTGCCAATTGCTGAATCATTTCTTCAGGTGCGTCTTTCAATGACACTTCTTGTCGCAAGACCCGTTCGAGTTCCACAGTAGACATAAACTCCAAATCGGTGGGTTTGGCAGACACGGGCGCAGAATCTTCCACGTCAGAACCATCCCATTCATCTCCTTTTCCTTTCAAGTACTTTTTCTTCGTAGATTTCGTCTTAGTCTCTCGTCCCTGCGATAATAACCCAAAATTTTGTAGAAAATATCTATTTGGGAAGAAGCATTCCAAACCTGAGTTCCTCCGCCAGTTTTTCCTTCAGCAGCTTTCTTACGACGTTCTTCCTTCTTGTCCTTTTTACCCTCGTTGCCATCCGTACGTGTTTTCCCAGCATTTCGGCTATCCGCCTGAGCTTGCAAATAGGCCCCAGAATCAACCAACTAAGAAAGTCCAGTTACATATGAGTGATATAATAAATTTAGTGATTGAATAAAAAGGAATATTATGACATATTTTAGAAATTAATTATAGAAATTAAGTATTTCTATACTTGTTTAGCCTTATCGGCAATGCGAGTTTCGAACGATTTCTTAAGCTGTTGCAAGTACGCATCGCTGAGGATGACGGTCTCAGCTAAAATTATCGCTCCAGTACCGGATTTCTCGTCTTTCTTTCGACTATCCAATGCTCCTTGCAGCAATTCTGTCACGTCTTCGGGACTGAACACACTCGGCAACAAGGGCTAAAAGAAAAAGAAAAAAAAGGAAATAATTAGTGTCAAATTCTGTGTATTTTGAAGGACACACTAAAGATGTAATTCAAGAATATGTTAAAGGTTTGAAGAGTTAGATTTTGTTTAAAAAGAGAATAATGTGAGAAAAGGCGAATAAGAGCTTACAGCGAGATCAACCCATGTTCCAGACGTGAGGCCTTCTTCTACACTGGAATCTACTTGACTTTTAATGGCTTGGCCCACGCAACACGAGTTTAGGAAGGTTAAGGATTCATCCTTGAACCTTTTGCGTAAATATGTCTTGGCGTCACTAATTCCCAATCTCACCAAAGCGTCATATTCTGGCGAGTAATGGGAATTATGTTGGTTAATAAATTTCTTGTTACTAAGATAAAGTATTTGATTAATACCTAAATATCCGTTTTGTTTGAAAAAACTATCGATCCATTCGCTCTGCGATTTGGAATGAATGGTGGGGATATAAGTAGCTTTGGACGCTTGTCGACCGCCAGTAATACTGGCAGACAATCTTCCAAGAGCTATTAATTCCTCTGCAAAATCTGATGAATTCAATAAAAAAAATCTTTTAATTTAGTTCGATTTTCTAAAATAATACAAAAACTCAAGCTAAATTACTAAAAACTCGACTTAACTTACTGAAAAATAAACGTTCTGGAAAGTTAAACGCCGAAACAATAGCAGAAACAGGTGTAGGTTTCGTTATGGCCGTTAAAACGCCCCGAATTTTAGCTTTATTTCGCGCCAAAAATCCTTCCGTGAATATTAAGCGACTGTCGGTCTTATCTTGTTGCCCTTGAATGATGGAACCCCATCGAGCCAACAAATGCTAATTCCAAAATAAATAAATAAAATTTTTGAGTATTAATTTTTTATAAATTATACTTCTTGTAGAAATTCAGCTGGAAAATCGTATTGCTTGGTTAAATCGCTGATATTGATTTGCCCATTTTGCTGCAGATTCTCGTTCACTTCTTCAGCTAACCGATCCAAATAAGTTGAATCGACCAACTGACCCAACACCAAATGTACGTCTGGTTCAGTACGTGCAATGTCCATTGCACGGGCTTCAATAGCACCGATACCCACGTTCAAGATGGGTACGAGGTCTATCAAGCTAATGCGACCTAAATTTTAAGTTAACGAAGAAAATTAATATTACTCGTATCGTTATGTTGACAATTTAAATCATTTTAATTTTAATAATAATGTAAATCCTTCATAATGCAATTATTGACCATTTTTATAATTAACATGATAACAAGACATGACGAATTAAGTGTTGACCTTAAAAACAATTAATTAAGTTCTTATTTACCTCCGTGTAGAAATAATTCGTCGTGAATTTCCCTAGATAATTGTTGCGGTGTAATGTATTCTTTACCATCTGTCGTGAAATAAACATCGAGGAGCTTTAATTGTAATAATTTGCTCATAATCTCCACACAATTACGCTCAGACAGCCTAAATAAAATGCAATGAGTATGAGATGAGATTGTATCAGTTAACAATGAAATTTGTTACTTTTGAATAGAACTGCTGAGCTGAGCAAGCCGAAAATCGGCTGCCAAACGTTTTACTTCTTCCCAATCTGAGGAAGCCATGATTTTTGTTAACAATTTAAAACCAATTCACTTTATTAACTGTAAATAAATGGACATATGGGATCTGGAATGTTTATTTTTGCGTGGCGACGGAGACGGATCACAGCGTTACACTGAATAAGCGTAAATTCATTGTTATTGGTTTCGACAACGAGTCATACGCCATCTATTTTTCATTGTCGGAATGAAAAAGATACGAACAGAACAATATTAGTTATAAGAATGCAGACATATTTCGAATAATATAAAGACATTTAAAATACACCGCTGCTCAAGAGAATAGAAGAAGAATATCGTTGACTTAATTGTCTAAATTAAAATTAGACAAAAAAACCCGTTGGTAATAAACATGGTTTAGAAAAACCTATACTGTACTGCGTTTTGACCAATGTTCGAACTAGTGCTGTGTATAGTACTTATAGAATCAACACATCGTACGTAATTAATACGTGCTTCCCAAGGTATTTCTATAGGTATTTACTGCGCACAAACCAGCACAAGTACAAGCATTATCGGAGGAAATAATTTAATCTATTTGTGTCAAGTTTGCGTCAACGCAATGTTTTTTTACAATCAAACTGAAGCCATGTACGTCAAAAATGGTATTCCAGACTAGCGCATGCTTTAGAAAACATGATAGACAGAATCTTTAGTAAGTAGAAGCACTTATTGTACTCAGTGTAACAGAGGTAGTTGTTGAGAGAAAAAAAGTCACAAACTCCCAAGCAATCCATTTTTCGTGTGTAAAACTAAACGCCCTAAAACTGTCTTCCGGCCCGAAACTTTTCGTCTTGTTCCTTAAAGTCAACCAAAATGTGTGTCGTATGTACATTGGAATGTTTTTGCAGTCTTACATTAGCGAGGTAGATGAATGATCCTACACGAGTATTGGGAGATACAGTCTGGCACTGGGTTGTACATACTTACAACAAAAATATTCACGAAGAGCATTTTTCAGTATATACACAAGTTCATACTGCGTTTCTAAAAGTTTTTAAACATCCAAATGACTATTATCTGCATCTGAGAAGGGAAACCAAGAGAGGTATAATACACCTGAGATCCTACTATATTTTTTGCATCGTTCCGCAAGTCGCAGGCTTTTATTAGGTCCGCTAGGTGGCTTGTTGAGTCAGCAAATGGAGAAGGAGGTCGTGATCCATATTGGTTAGTGTGTGCAAATCAATACCCAACGCGTTGGCTACGCTTGACATATCAAGTCCAAACGACTTCAACAGCTGAATGAAATCCATTTCCTCCCCTAAGAAATTCCAAAAATCCAACCATTATTATAAATTCGAAACCCTGATCTTAACAGTTTATGTGTTACTATCAAACTATCAAATAAATTTACGCTAAAAAAAATCACCTGTTATCGGGTTATGAAGCTTCGGACATCCTCGGTTACACTGCGGCCAGGAACAGTGATCGATTAATCGACTGCTTTGGCACTCAGAGTCCTGAGATCGCTTCGAACGTTCGATAGCTACTTTATTTTTCTTATTTCCTCTCCCATGAGGACGTTTCGGTTTGGGCGTCTTAACCTTCTCGGTGGCAGCACGTTTACGTATGGCATCCTCTCCTTGATCTGGTGCTTTCTTATTCCCTTTCGTTCGCGGTCGGTTCCGCCGACGATTTTCCTTCAGCTTCTTACGGTCGGCTCTGGCTTGAGCTGAAGAGTTCTGTCCCTTGTCACCACCTCCAGTTCGCTCCACTGTCGACATGTTACTTCGCTGCTGGGACGTCGACCCTGACTTGACCAGTTTTCTGGCAGG
Organism: Lepidurus apus apus; assembly: GCA_022832285.1. Lineage (NCBI taxonomy): Eukaryota > Metazoa > Arthropoda > Branchiopoda > Notostraca > Triopsidae > Lepidurus > Lepidurus apus. Next base: position 64,035 of record JAGJRO010000344.1, on the reverse strand, counting down.
TTTGGACGAAGCGGCGAAACCTGGTTCGTCCGACAACAGGACGGTCGTCACTTGGCTGAAAAAGGTAACAAAAATGTATGTAAGCAAATGTTGGCACACGAAAGAGTCGGAGTTTTTACTTTGGATCCCGCGTCTTCATCTTGTGGTTGTGTCGGACGTGCTGACTCTCACTCCAATACCCCTGTTCCTCACTAGGTGGCGAGGACGACCGCAATTCCCAGCAACGTAAAGCTCTGGGAAGTTCCATGCTTCCTATCCTGATGCTCTGCCAGTCGCGGTTCGTGAGAACGGTGTGCGATATGCATGACGGTGCAAAGACCGCCGTGACATTTTCTAAAGACTGCCGCAGCTGGTCGCCTACTTTGTGAATGTAATCCCACTGCTGCTTGGTGATAGGAGGACCCACGTTCCCTGCCGTAATCTGAGCCTCGTCAAATAACCATTGAAAAACGAACAACGGAGCTACAACGAATGAACGACCAGAAGAAAGACAATAAAAGGAAAATACAGTTAGCAATTAACCAAAAAAATAATCCCAAAGAAGCCCATCTTTACTTTTCAGAGTTTTATGGATATGATGACCGAAGTAGCACCTCCAAGGGTGGTCAGGATGCTGCTTAACACACTCCTCTGGCAATTCCGCCTGCCACAACTTGTAACCCATCTGGACGGCTGTCGAGGGAGAACACCGCTGTGGATCAACACAGTCCCCTGGCGCAAATGGAGCGTGATCCAAGAACCAGCCCGAATCAGACACCCCTCTGATATCCGCATTGTTACCCAGGGACTTCAAGAAGTCAACTGCCTTGTCGAGGTTCAATAGAATGCCAATGCCACCCGCACTAAATTAGTAATTCCTTAATCGTCAATACCCTCGTCCCAACAAAGTATAAAAGTAAAAATACGATGATCCTCACCTACTTCCCGTCAAAAAAATCTTCGAGGCATTACCCATGCCCTGAAGCTGTATATCCCGCAAAACTTCTTGCACGATAATGGCCCCCATGAAAGCGAACCGGGTACCGCTGCCCTGGGCTGTTGTACCGCTCCACGAGTCGCTCGAGCAGTAGGGCACGTATCTGAAAATGTATAAACAATGGTTAAGTATTTGAAATAGGCCCCCAAAAGAAACCCAGATGTCAAATAGAATCAAGTATCGATCACTTGCTAAATTAATAGTACCAATAGTTTGGGTATGGCTTGTTTGTGAATAGAGTACTGTATACCTCTACTTACACATGATTAGCGTTCCACCAGTAAGGGTTTTCTTCTGGGTCGGGTGACAGTATTCCTCCCACTGTTAAAACGTGAAAAAGGAAGAAAAAAATTCATATGGCGTGCCGCCAGTGATGGCGGTCATAAATTACCTTGCTTGGCCGATGGCCAGGTAGACGATGTCATCAAATTTCTTAAACGGGTCCACCTCGCTTCGCAACTCCGTTTATCAAAGCAATACCACCCTCCTAAAATGACAGTGCCCATAAATCAAGGTGTCACCCTCGGCCCCAAAACTTCTTTTGCATTAAGCATTATACGGTTACCGTCAAGAAAGATGATCCAACGACGACTGCCATATGATTTACGGATAAAATAGCTAAAGGGAAAAAAGACAAAGAAAAACGCTATAGTGATTTACCACCCAAAAGGGGCTGCGTTACAAGGCGTAAAATTGGTTATACCCTGCCGGAGAACCGTCGTTGCAGACCGCCGAAGGATTGTGTAGAAACACCCGATGCAATGGTGGAGGTTCCTGTGAGTTACATTTGGACAGCGCCTGCTTTATGTAAGGCAATTTACAACATTATAGATCCCTGTCTGCTGTATTCTGCATCAAGTATACTTGTTTGAATTGCTGCTTGAGGTCACCTCGCTTCTCCAGTACGTTACAACGCGAACAGCAGACCAACGTGATCAACACACTCACCATGGGCGCCCACATCTCCGATTTCGGTGGTAACAATTCTACACGGCCAAAGGAAATTGGAAAGGTCATCCTTTACTAAATCGATAATTCTTGGTGTCAGGCCCGTATCCAGGGGGGGTTCGGGTGTTTAA
>JAGJRO010000344.1:31072-61927 GCA_022832285.1 Lepidurus apus apus | reverse complement strand
CCCCCCCCCCCCCGAACCAAAATCCTGGGTACGGGCCTGCTTGGTGTGCTCTCTCTCTCTATGCTTTAAGGTAATAACTCTTGGTGACTGTGATTTCTACACGGGACAGTTATGAATGAGTGATGATGACTCTGGGTATATATATGACGCAAATATTGACATTGGTGCTTATGAGGGTTGACGGTTGGCGTTGTCTAGTTTACTGTGCTGCATCCTAATAGTCATGAGCACCATAGTGATCATTCTATATAGTCATGATCACTAGTAATCACGACTATAGGATCTTAGGATGCCGCTTAAGTAATTGGACAACGATGTTAGTGATGTTAGGTACGGTGATCGGTGACAATCATAAAAAAGGCGGTGCAAGGTATAATAACCATGGTGATGACGGTGTTGGATATTGGAGCTCCTGCTAGATTCTCAGCAACTGACGAGTAGAGCTTAATGATGATGATGAGCATGACCATGAAGGAGGGGAGGGAGAGATAAGTGAAACAGTCGTAACAGTTGGCCACGGGAAGTGTATATAAAAAGAAAAACGGAGGATAGAAAGGAAAAAACAAGGCATGATCTTGATTAGTGCCGGCCAGGTTTCTCGGCTACCGTATGACGCCAAACCACGTGACTCTTCGTAATTAAGACAAGTGGAAACAAACCGAACTACCCTTGGTTCCCAGTCTATCTACTCCGCATTGGGTTGTGTACAGGGAAAGGTGGACGGGAACGTTAACGATACGGAAGATTATCCAAGGCACAGCAAACACAATTATGTAGCCCAAATGATGAGTACAAACTACCACGATCTCCCATACGCTGACGATGGGTTTTTTGTTCTTACCTGTTGTCGAAATACTACTGTTTTAAATAAAGTAATCCTCTTAAATGTCCGCTCGCATGGCCGACGGATTGTTTAGTTTGACTGACGTGACGGACCACTGAAAATCACACAATTTCGCACCTTGTTGGCCGTTAAGTATGATCGCTATGTTAGAAAAACAGTGCACAAATCCAACCATCTCCCACCGAACTGTACGTTTGACTGTGTAGTGGGGACCCCGGACCAGCAGCAACCTAGGCACCATAGCTTAGAGGCTGTGAAGTTCCCTGAAGACGTAAAGGACGGCGGCTCCTTTGATGTGGCATGAACCAAAGGTGGGTGGATCGGAGGGGAGTGAAAAGGTGGTTAGCAAAGGAAACGGTGATTTACCTTGATGAAGGCAAAAGAGGAGGTGGTCTGGTGCGGGGAATGGAAAGTCCTATTAGGAAAAGACTGAACTTAAAGGAGTGTATGTACTGTACAGATGGGGGCCACTGGCGGAAGGGGGAATGAAATCTTTTCATTTCGGGGAGGAAAAAGACGTCAAATTAGAATGACCCCGTAGGAAAAGACTCAACGTCCTTTCAACACATCTCTTGATGATCTTTTACCTAGTCAATTAGAGCAAAGGGAGACAAAGATCATGCGCTTCGGACGGACAGTTCCGTTGGCGGTGGGGCCAAATTTTTAGCCAAAATCGCAGTGAAAGTTCAAACCTGACCACCCTAGCAAATTCCGACTCGTTAACTAGGAAGCGGAGAGAAGGTTGAGAGAAAGGTCTCGGTCTCGATCTAATTTTTTGGCACCGTGCGGTAAAAAAATAAAAGGACTTTGGATACAACTTTAGTGGGTTCGGAAAGTATTTGCCATCATTGGCATTCGAACCTTACGCTTCACCCATACAGTCTCTACGGCCCGTCTTCCTAACCGGCGTGTCTTAGTGCAGCGAGTTTAAGCAGCGAGCCAACTCATCAGAGTCAGCAAGCCTGTTGGCCTTTATCCGCGTTTCGGGAATGGACACAAAAAAAACGGTGCCAAGATTTACGGCGCCGGCAACGCCGCGGAGCTGGCGCCGTTCATTACGGCGCGATGGAGTTGGGGGAGCAGACCGACAAGACGTAAGTTTTTTTTTTTTTTACCATGTGCCCTCAACTGAATGCGTAATACTGCCTTCAACTTCAATACTTAATGGGACAAACAAAAGACTATGCCGTTATCTATGCCATCCGAATCTATTCTATCGCACTGCGATACCATGCGATATCATTTCAAACATCAGGACTCTTTTCCTTTTATTTATATTGTTTGTGAAGCTACGGGAGTCCGGATGGGAGCGAAAACAAAAACCCTGACAATTAAGAGTCATGTGTCTTCTTCTTCTATCCTTACAGCTCATACATAAGCAAAGGGCTCCTGCTTTGGCCAAAAAGGAACACTAAAGAACGTAGAGAACACATTTCCCTTCTTTCCCTTGAGAGCGAGCAATCTCTCTCCTTCCGAAGCCAAAAAGGCCCAGCTGGGGTAGCCCTTGAAGCCTTTTCTGACTGCTGAAAAGACTTTTTGAAATCCATTGGACATGGCGGCTTCCGAAGCGTCTGTGCACCCTTGCCGCCTGTCACTCAGGCGATAAGTACACCTTTTAGCCTTTCATTGAACCTTCCCAATCCACCCCCGCCCCCTAACGGCCCATTTTTCCTCGTCGCCGGTTTGCACTACCGCGTCGAACCCCCCCCCCCCCCCACAAAAAAAAGGCGGGGTTCTTTTCCAAAGGACCCCCTCCTTCTGGTTATACAGAGTGTACAGGGGAGTACAGAGGGGTTAAGAAGGATCATTTTACACGCCGTCTTCGCAATGGTAAAAATAAGCCTCCCAATAACGTTACAAGGGCAAGAGGGGATGCTATTTGACTGGAACATAAACAAAGAAAGGTCTTCATCGAACGATTATGTGGTAGGTAGGCGCGTGAGAAGAAAGATGTGTTGGGGCTCTTTGAAGGTCCGCCATGTGTTGCTGTTCTCACACTATAGATCCCCTTAACGCAGGTATAGTATCTCCAAAACTCCCTCGACAGCCATCACGTGACGTCACCATGACCTGTGGCTTTGACGGTTCCCGGGTACCCGTGGCTTACCCGGGGACCTGTGGCAGTATCGGCTTCGGCTCCTAAACGGTTTGGCTTCAAAGAAAGTAACGTTCGCAAACTGCGATCAGGAGCAAAGACTCGATCCAGAGAAACTTGCGTTACTTTTTGGAGGCTCTCTTTGGAGGAAAACAAGGAATATAAAGGGAGAAGCAAATGTTTTTTATCACGAGGGGGAAATCTCATTTCAAACCACATAGCGTGTCGCTACCTATAAAATTTACTGCAACTCTTAATTCTGAACAGCATATACATCGCCTTAGCCTAATGGTAACTACGCTTGGGGTACGCGGTTTCGTAAAGGCGTGTCGGCCGAGATCAAAGCTGCCGCTTGTTTACATAATAGTGGATTGCGGTCGTGGACAAACAAGCCGCTATTTAGCCAAAGGCAATCTCTCTCCGCCTCTATACACACTTTACACACGCTTCTTCATACCCACCAAAAGGAAAAAAAAGAGCGCCTTGTGTTGTCCCCTCCCCCCTCTTCCAGCAAGCAAAACGTCCCCCCTCCTTCAGATTGGTTTTTCGTATATATACAAGGTTATATGTGTGCATCAGACGAGAGGAGAAGATTGCCCGAAATTTTAAAGAGGCTTTTCCTACGCATTCAAAAGGCCGACACACACACACAGACTTTTATAAACCACATCCAGTCAGAAGTGTATGCCAAAACGCTTATGCTTTAAAGGAAAAGGAAAGCAATACTTGGCAGTTTCACCCCACCCTGTTCAAACTTCAAACCGCAAAAAAGGAAGAGGTAGGAACGACCGTGGCCTCTGTCCCTGGGTCACTGCATCCCCCCACCACAATCCCATGATTTGCAACTTAAATGTATAAACTTTAGTTCAAAACACGTACTGTATACGCCAGTGGAAATCGACGTCTCTTGTGTTTGATATGTAACGTGTTGGACCTGAGCTTCAGCTGTGGTCATTCAACACGATCTATAAAAATGACCGCGAAACCGCATCATACGAGTGCAGTCCTATAAGGGAGCAGAAAAGGGAACGTAGGAAACCGATTCGGACCAGGCCGGACTTGTAGCGTTACTCCGGCCTACCTTGTAATCGCTCAACAATGAAATCTATAAAATGGCCACGGAACCTCATGCGAGTCAACTGTCCTGTAAGGGTATATAAGGGGCAATAGAACGGAAAGAAAGAAAACCGATTTTGGGTCGGCCCGGACTTGTAGCATTACTCCGGCTTAGCCTTGCCATTGCTCAACAATGGAGTGCACTGAGTTTATTTTTTCCTTAGCACACAATAATGAACATATAATAACTGAGCTCTATTTCAGGCTGTTTTTGGTCCTGAGCTTGAGCTGTGGTCGTTCAACACGATCTATAAAAAGGGACACGGAACCGCATCATGCGAGTACAGTCCTATAAGGGGACAGAAAAGGGAACGCAGGAAACCGACTTCGGGTCAGGCCGGACTCGTAGCGTTACTCCGGCCTACCTTGTAATCGCTCAACAATGAAATCTATACAGGACTGCGCGGAAGCAAGTGGCCCCTCCGCGGGTTCCTTACCGTTGCCCCAGAATGACCAAATAGCTGCTTCACATCCCAGTTAACTCCGAGAGACAGAGAGCTTGTTATTATTCATTTGTATTTCATTATATGGTTTGGGACAAGGTTTCTAACCTTTCCACCTTCCCTTCCATGGACTTTGCCTTATAGAGCAGGTGGGACACTGAGGGTACCATAATTTTGGGTCAGGCCGGACTCGTAGCGATACTCCGGCCTACCTTGCAATTGTTCAAGAAGGTTATAAAGGACCGAGTGACGCATTGACGGAATTATTCCTTAGCACGCAATAATTAATATACAATAACTGAGCTCTATTTCAGGCTGTTTTCGGTTTCGTCTTGTTCCTTCTTGATGAATATAAAGTAAAGAGCCTTAACCTAACTTTTACTTACATCTAACTCTCCCTCTGTTGAAGAACAGCTCGTTCTTTTAGGGACTTGTGTCGTGTTTTCTAACTTAACCACCGACGACACGACGATGCTATCGCGTTCAAGTTAATGGCAGAACCCGAGACAGTCAAGTACTTTATACTACGCCAGCCACTATATTCTAATCTCGATTTCTTTCCGTTTTGTTGCCGCCACGGAGTCCCCCCATCGGATCGCCAGGCACCAAAAGGTAAAAACCATCAAGATTAAATCCCCCTGCCAACTGTTCTTTGTTTCCTTGGCATATAGACTTCCTCTCTACAAGGCAAAAATCTCGGCTACAGATCTTTTGAAGTTACCGCTTTTTGCATAATCTACAGTCATTCTTTCCACTCAGATGACGTTTCATTCTTCAAGAAGACGCAGGAGTCTGTACCCTCCAAAACTGCGGGGAACATTGGAGTGCCTTTTTCTTCCCAAAAGGTAGAGTTCCATACCCACCCGCCACCCAAAGTTGCTTGGGCTTTATCCGTTTTCGGGATTTTTTGGTGCTGCTTCCAAAGTTTGCAAAGGTTACAGACCAAACCCAACCCACCACGGGCGGTCACCCTCTTCCCCAAAGAATTTATGCAAACAACATAAAAGTCACGGATCGACGACGGATTGCGGCACACTTGCGCGGGCCCCGTCTCTCCGTCCGTCCCCATATCCCTCATTCTCTTGCTGCCTTAATCTCCAACACATCAAACACACATACAAACCACTCAAAAAACAGATCCTACCCGTGTAAGCAAGCATAGGTAGCAAGGTAGTAGTAGAAGAAGAAGAACGCTTTTACCTCACAGCAGAGAAGTTGTTGGCGCCGGCCGCAGCTCTTCTACCTTGTTAACCCTTGTCACGTCCAATTATGGTGGACAGCACTCGTTCCTCAAAGGTCACCGACGGGGTGAGGCTTGCCTTTGGGTCTTTTTGGGTGAAAGGAAGAACAAAAAAATGCCTTGACTGGTGTGCCCGTGCGTTCCGTTCTGCACCAAACGCCTTCGCAATAAAGAAAAAGATCAACGAAAAAGTCCCAGCGAGAGAAACGCTACTCCACGTTTCTCCCAAGCTCCTCCAAGGGGTGTATTGCAGCACGTACCCGCTCAAAGGGACACCGCTCCAAGGAACTTCACGGGAAGTCCGGAAGCTAGGTCCTTTTTCCTCCTCAGTAGTGGGGACAATTGTTACTCGTTACGCTAATCGTTCTTCAGAGAATTTACGCACCGTCTCCCTTCATTCGGTAAAGGCAAGCCGACATGAAAAATAGCAGAAGCCGTCCTTCCCAAATTTTCGTTTAAACCGTTTTAGAAAAAGAAGAAGAAAAAAATCCAAACTAACGGACACGGCGCCGTGTTCTACCCCAACACGACACCCCCTCCCATCGACTATAGCATTTGAGTGGAAGGTTGTCCTCCCTCCCGATCCCCATTAAAGCTACAACCGGGTTCGTGTGGTACACATTATTCCGCTAAGTTATTACTGATAAGAAAGTGATAATTTCTTGTCCTCTTTTTCCCACGACGTCGATGGTCGTTAGAAGATTATCACGTACAGGAATATGAAAACTTCCGTGGTTCCGAGTAGGGTAAAATTTAAAAATCCAGGCCTTTTTCTTTCTTCGCACGAAAGCGAGACGAGAGTCGACAACGAAGGCTCTGAGGCTCCAGTATGAGCTTCGCTTGCTACCGCAAGGTGGCTATGCGTGTTTGATACGCGTGTATATGAACGCGCATTGCTTGTTGCGCACAAAATGGCGTGCGGTATAACTTTATAAATATATATTCAATTTGCTGTTTTTCTTTAAAAAAAAGTAGTGAAATAGTGTCTATAGGTGAGGCTAACGCGCGGATATGCTGTGCTTTGTGTAAGTAAATGGATAATTAGCGTTTCATTGATTTGCAGTTTTCAAATTAGTAAAAGCAAAAATAAGGAAAATTGAGCTGTCCGGGTCTACACGTAACTAATTGTCGCGGCTCGGGAGAAAAATTCCCTCGTTTTCAACCAGTACATGCTTCCACCTAGCGATGCCACCCTTTACTAAAAAAAGACGCGTTTCGGGAGGAAGGGAGTTTCGGGAGTAAGGGAGTAGCGAGAGCTTCGCTCTTGAGGGAGGCGGAGGAGTGGGTGGCTCTCTTAACTAGAAAAAGACGCGTTTCGGGAGTAAAGGAGGGGAATGGAGAGGAAGACATATGCTTTTGGGGGAAGGGGGAGTCCTAACTTAACCTAACTAAATCTAACCTAACTTAACCTAACTGCCACACTGGTATAGCAACTAACAAAGTGCATGAGAATTTAAGCTCAACTGAAACGTGGGAACGTTGTTGTCATTTATGGAGCAGTTGATACCCAACTGCCCAGTTCATACCCAACTGCATACCCCCTATCGGGAGCTACCTAGAAGCTCGTAGCAAAACCGTCTCCCGAGCCGCGACAATTAGTAGCAGCTTCCGGGTCTGCTAACTACATTACTGTCCATAGGTTTCCCAGTAGATATCTTATCATTTTTACGTAAAAGCGTTTCAGCTTCCCATGCTATTGTGCAGTGGCGTAGCCAGCGATACGCACAGTACACAAGTGCGTACCAAAATTTTCTAATTTAAGTGCGCCAAACAGATCTTAGGGCGCCAAACTGATCTTAGGGCGCCAAAATATACCGCCAAATCTGTAAAGTGCGTACCGTTGAAAAATTCTAGCTACGCCGCTGCTATTGTGCCAAGCAAAACTAAACTAGCTAGTAAACGGGAGTGGGCCCCTACTCGTGGACAATGAAAAGTTTCTACGAGTTTGATCGCCAACAGTGAACACTAGGCATGGTTGAAGGCAGACCCGTATCCAGGGGGGGGGGGGGTTNCGGAGTGTTAACCTCCCCCCTCGAAATGTTTTTTCCCCATAACGATATCACATACTACCCCCCAAAACCCCTCCCGAAATGTTTTTTCTCCATAACGATATCACATACTACCCCCCAACCCCCTCCCCCCCCCGAACCAAAATCCTGGGTACGGGCCTGTTTGAAGGATACAACTACGTTAAAGCCTGCTTTACACTGCCCCTGTCAACTGTCAGCTGTCTGTCTGGCGGGCAAGTCGCATGTGCAGTACCGTTGACATGGCTAGAACTCCTGTCAGAAAACTACGTAGAGTTCAGCCAAAATGTCTGCCATGCCAGGCTGACAGGAGCAGTGTAAAGCAGGCTTAAGAGTAACCCGATTTTCGAACTGAATCCCATTTAAACTTATTTTTCAAATTAGTGAAGACGAAAGTAAGGAAAGTGAAACTGTCTTGCCCTGCACACTCACTTCGTATACATTACTGGCAAGAAATTTTGCAAAGAATCTCCATTCATTTTAACCTTAGAGTGTTTCGGCGTTCCCCATGCTATCGTGACAGACAGCTAAGTCAGACGGGAAGCGGATGACGTCACGATACTTGACGGGCTGTATAGTAGAACGAAATTTGGGGCTTTAGTTCATTTGGCTTGCATATAAAAAGCATACGAAGCATAGTCAAAAGCATATGAATGTATTAAGCGGAGCTTACAATCCAACAGGGAACAGAGAAATACGTGACTGAGCTAAATTCAAAAACTAAATTCAAAGGGCTTATTTTTCACTGTTACTACGGCACTTCATTATGAACAAAAGTAGAAACAATACCTCTCTCGGCTGTACATCGGTAAATCCTCAACATTTTCCTTTTCTTAACTATAGTACTTTTACATCCGACGTTCGGAAGAAAAAACATCGCGTTTCAAACAAACAATGAAACCCGCCCCAGAAGCAATGTTTAAGTTAGAGTTCTATAAACCACCTCCCCTTTTTTGCTTATGTTTACCTTTTTATAAACTTTTTTAGAAGTTAAAACCTTGTGAAGGAGCCCCTTGACTGGGATTAAACTGGTATTGCCCTTGTTGATCAATAGCTGGCGCCACTTTAGCGTCTTCTTCATCCGTACCGAAATACATTTCAATAATATCGAACGCTTTTTGGTAGATCTCCATATTCTCGTGAGATTGCAGAAATTCGATCTTGTCTAGACCTGTTATCAAATAAAAATAACAGATTTAATATAATATAAATAAATAAAATATAATAATATAACGCAACAGCATAAATAACATTAATTCTTACCATAACATTCTTCAATTATAACGGCATAAGGATTAGTTCCTCCATGTGCTTTGGCTTCTTGTTGTCCCAATCGCAGGATATTTTCCAATCCACTAAGTGCTACTTGTACAATCTTCGGATCCATAACAGTCAATAAATCGCAAAGAGGCGAAATACAACCCTAGAACAACAATAATATGCTTAAACTTTACGATTTTCGATCAATTTGGGCAAATAACTTTCACAAACACATATTTTCAGAATGTTCTAACTGCAATACACGCAAGTCTTAATTTCCAACACAATTAAAGCAACTTTTAATCTTAATAGGACTCTAAGCGATTCAGACTTATTTCTTACTAATTCTGATACAAAAAAATAACGGTTCTGTTGGCGAACGACTGTTTTGAAATTTGAAAAAGAACCGTTACTATCTAACTTCACTCTAAAGTTTTAATTTTCAACACAATTAAAGCACGTCTTAATCGTATCGGGATTCTAAACGTTTCAGACTCATTGCTTCCTACTTACAAGAAATAAATTATAAATTTGACTAATTTAGTAAGAACTTAAAAGAAATTGATTGTAAAATTAACTAATTTAGTAAGAAAGTAAGAAGAAATAAGTTAAAGTTTCTTCCCGTTTCCTAAAAAGGAGGATAATTCTTGACGGCCTGGAGAGGATGAAAGTTACACCTACCAGGGAAACTAGAAACCGTATTTGTTCCGGCGAACCACCAGAAGTGGCGTTAGTGATAGCCCATGCAGCTTCTTTCTTCGTCTTAAACTCGGCTTTGCCGAGCGTTTCGATTAAAGACGGGAAAATGTTGGCATCGATGACGGCTTGGATTTGGAGCCGGTTTCCTGCTGTAATGTTGGAAATCGTCCAACAAGCTTCTTTGCGGATTGATTCCTTGGGCGAGTTGAGCAAGTGGAGGAGGCACGGTAGAACAGAGCAATTAAGCACCACTTGGGTCTGCAGATCATCGCCCGTCACGATATTTCCTACCGCCCGTAAGGCTCCTTGTACCACGCTCGACTGCCCATGCCTTGGCATAAAAGAAACACAAAAGTCAAACTAATATCACGAATAAAATTCGATAAAGGAAATTTACATCAGAAGCTCGACCAATCGTCTACACACTCCGGCGTCGATAACGGCTTGGATTTTCTCGTTCGGTCCGTCCGACAAGTACGACAAGGCCCAACATGTATCAGCCAATACGTCAGCGTCTGAATGAAATAAGAGGCGCGAAAGTACCGGCAGGCAAGGGCTGACTTTAGTGAAATCTGGGGGCGGGTTCTTGCCACGACATAAGTTGGAAAGGGCCCAAACCGCATTACGTACCATGGACAATCGCGTACTTTTGGCTAATAGACTAAAAATACATAAATCAAACGAAATTAACATTAAAATAATGCCAAGAACTGATCAATTCTGAGCAAAATCAACCCAAAAAGCATGTTTTGCAGGAGAAATTTTTGTTCGCAAATTGTTTGTGTTGGTTTAGTAAGTTTCACGTACTTCAATAAGGGCGGCAGGATCCCAGCATTAAGTTCATAATCTCGACACTCAGGGGAATCACCCGCAATGTTTCCCAATGCCCAAACAGCTTGCTCTTGCACATCTTCGAATTCTGAGGAAAGCAGCCGTATAAAGATCGGAACTGCTCCAGCTTCCAGTACGTAACGAGTCTGGACCGACGTACCCGATGCTATGTTCGTTAAAACCCAAGCCGCTTCAAACTTTGAACACAAACAGGGAAGAAAACGAATAAAATGCATTAAGATACCACTAAAAAGCTATTTAAACCTTTTGGTTTTCACTAGGGGTAGATTTTCAGTACCTGAAGAGTGTAATTGCCTCCATTCTGCAAAAATTCAACAAACTTGGGGACGATTCCCGTCTGAATCACTTCATCGATAGGTGGATTTGGTTCGCGAGATAAAAGTTTCCTGAATTTCTGCGTAGCAGCAAGTTGATCTTCGATGTTAGGGCTGAGAAGTGCATTAATCATTTCTTGGGTAATAGTGCCCGGCAAACCGGGGCTGGTCACATCCTCCTATGAGAAATAACTCCGTATTTGCTGTGTATGTATTTCTAAAATTGTGTAATTTTTTGTTGCGGAAAGAAGTGAAGGAGCTTTGTATGATACTTACGCTGGTTGTGGCAGAGATATCCTCGTCTGTGAAATCAGGAGCGTTGACATTCCTACGTTTAAAAAGCTGCTGCTCACGTTTCTGTTTCCTTAGCTGGACACCTTCTTCTTCCCTGCGACGTCGCAATTCCTGCGAGTCCAAACCCACGTTTTTGTACCGGTACTTATGACCTGGAGCTGGATTAGACATCTGGGGAAACAAAAAGTCCAAATATTTAGATTTAAACGCCAAACGGTGTTAGTCTGTTACCGGCTCTTTACTATCACTTCAGAGATTAGACGGATCTTTACTGAGTTATATGGTTAATAAAGTTAATTAAATGATATCATTTATATAAACGAACGATTATGTATTTATTTATGCAAAGAGTGTTAACATTGATTCAATGATTGTATTATACTTATAGCTAGGAATGCACGTGAGGAAAATAGAAAAACGTAATCATAAATAAGATTTTTAATAGTTTTCGAATCAAAACCTGGAAGAAAATTTAGAAAGTTCTCTGGAAGATTCGTGAGTTTAAGGTCAACTTACCTTGCGCAACGATTGCCACTGATAAAATGCGAAATTTACTGCGCTTTTCGACAGAAATATGGGAAAATCACAATACAGAAACGCCACACTGGTGCCCTTTTATTTACAAAGGAAAACCATAGATGGCATAGCAATGCTAAAAGTTAGTCTTTTGTGGGATTTGTGTGAGCAAGTTCAGATTTTGCCCGGCGGAGTAGATTCTATTGTGAGAAATACACGTGCACTTACGTGACCAAACGTATCTTACCTAAATACACTATGGCTTCTGTCTTTAACGAAACAATTTGCGATGATTATTTAGCGTTTGAGGTAGGGAAACCGACACCGTCTACCAAGTGAATTATGGAACAATATTTGAGATAATTAATTTATTATTTGTAGGATTCGCTTAAGCTAATGAGGGCAATGGACGACAAAATTATATATGCCTTGAACTCCACTCTGCCTACGGATTCTTTCAAGTCTAAAGTAGATCCTGTCGAAGGATGTCGAGATCTCCACGATAAAGTAAACAGCTCTTTCAATTTTCTTTGCAATTTTTTAGGTATTTTTTAATGTTTTTTAATCGTTGTCTTAGTTGGTAGCGAATTATAGGGATAGGGAGTCTAGGGTCCAAAAGTGCGTTAGTTTAACTGCAGAAAACGTTAGGCAACTGAAACAAGAAAGAGACGCTGGTGCAGATGTCCAAATACTCAAACGATTGCGTCAGGAACAAAATAAGGTAGAAAAGAAAAATTCCATATTGAATCTATTTGCTTCGACTATTGATCTTGAAGACTCATGGTACGTCTGTACGATATTATAGTTGAGGTTATTCCAGACCGAGTTGGGTGTGGAAGAGATTTTGAGGGACCGGACTTTGCAAGTGTATAGCGAGAAGTGTCGTGCATTTTACAAACCTCCTGCGTCATCTTGATTGACGGTTGACAGGAAAATACTACAAACTCCTTGCCAAACATGGTAGAATGCCTGTATGAATGAACTAGTGTTGAAAATAAGACGTTTTGTTAGCATTTGGTTGATTATAAAGCTGTTTTATTTACTTCTATATACATTTCAACGTTTACCACTTTCTAGAAAGTTTCAAACTTCAATTAAACATAGTTTAACCGTAACATAAATAACTGGCTTTTAATTGGCTGGTTTGGTGGCATTTTCTTCGTTGTATTTGCGATGCCACTCCAAGTTATCTTTTGTAGCGGATTCGCCACGTTCTGCAGCGCGTTTGCCACTTTGGATCATCACAATGCATCCAATGAAAGTCAAAGCAATGATTGACAAGTTAGTACGAATGCGAGATACGTTACGGGCCTTTTCTATCATATCCCTCCTAGAAATAGGGTTTTAAAAATGTACTCGGAAAAATTTCTATAGGTCAGAAGTTATAAAAATTACGAAACGTAGGGTGGGACGTCGCTTAAAGACTTAAACTTCTTGGTCCATACAAGCAGATATTTCTCAAAGGTGCTTACACGATGAGCATTCAATGGAACTTGATTTTCGGGCAAGGGTGCAGTCTGTGATGCAACAGGACGACCAACAGGACCAGAACTTGACATCCTGGCTGTGATCATACCCAAATTCCTCTGAATTACAGGAAAAATCGCCATATCTGTCGAACAAAGACAAATAAAATAAGCTAGTGCTCATTTATATCGAATAGTTATAAGTTTTATTAACTAGGCAGTGGACGTGCGCAATTAGTCTTCAAAGTCAAGATCGGCAGGAAATACAAACGTCACTACGATTGTTGCTTTGTTGCGACCCAAGTTCGATGTCTGCCCGAGTTCGAACTCGGGTAGCCTAAGTTCGGATTTGGGTAGACATCGAACCTGGGACGCGAGGCATCCGCCCAAGTTCGATGCTGCAAAGTAGGAGTCTTATATTATTTGTATTTGACGGGATACATTTTGCAGAGGCGTGACATTTTCCAAGAGAAGGGTGTAGCTTTGGGTGTGACTCATTTGGGTGTGTGATCTATTTGCAATCACAATCCTTTGGAGTCGCTGTTAGTTTGTTCTCTCTCCAGTAGAAATCTTATTGATATGATATTGTTTTTTTTATTTTGTTTTATTCAACACGTGTACAAGAATATAAACAAATGACATCTCTTTTAAAAGAAAAGGTTGAGTAAACTTACGTTAAATTACTTAGACACAGATTTATTTTAAATCTATTTTGTATTTATATTTTCATATAAATCTAAATCGAAGGATGGCGATTTAACTGGAGACTGGAGAAACTACTCGCGCAACTTCTCTAGAAACCAATTTCGCGATGTATGGAATTTTCCTCATTCGACAGCCAAACAGAGTATTGACAAGCTTCCTACGATCAGTTTAACTTGCCTATAATCTATTTTCAGAGGGGTTATGTGTTTTTAAACTTGTCTTCTTACCGATCGTTTCGTTGGAGTTTCGCCTTACCATATGTCATGTTTTTAAGGCCATTTCATTTCATTCGAGGTAGCTGCGTATGACAATAGTGGTCAGTTTTAGTGTTTCGCTGTGTCAAATCTCCTACTTTCTTTTCAAGTTTGTACTTGATGAATGTACCCCTTTCTTAGTGATTACAACGTTGCGTTTCATGTGTTCATGCAGTTGAAATAGTGAATAGAAAGTGTTAATAAACTTATTTTTGTTGTTAAAAAAAAAGGAGACCGTGTTAGTCGATCTCCTTGTATATTGACAAATTAAATAAAATCGATACATTTGATAGAATAATAAACTTGCTGATGAAATTAATTAAGTGGTTTATTTTTTTCTTGTTGTGAATATGCTGTGAAAAAGTGCTTTCTCTAAACAATATTGAACTTGGGCTACCCAAGTTCGAACTCGGGTAGCCCAAGTTCAAGATTTCACCATAAACGTCATATTTTGACAGTTTTTGTAAGATTTAATAGAATACTAAACTTGTTTATGCAATCAATTAAGTGGTTTCTCTTTTTTGTTGTGAATATGCTATGCAAAGTGCTTTCTCTATACAATACTGAACTTGGGCTACACAAGTTCGAACTCGGGTTACCCAAGTTCAAGAATTCCCCAATATGCGTCATATTTTGATAGAATTTCTGTAAAATTTGATAGGATAATAAACTTGTTGATGCAATAAATTAAGTGGTTTCTCTTTTTGTTATGAACTAGCTATGAAAATTGCATTCTCTACAAAATACCAAACTTGGGCTACCCAAGTTCGAACTCGGGTAACCCAAGTTCGTACTCGGGTAGCCCAAGTTCAAGAATTCCCCATAAGCATCACATGTTGAGAGAGTTTTTGTAAGATTTAATAGCGTACTAAACTTGTTGATGCAATTAATTAGTGGTTTCTCTTTTTGCTGTGAATATGCTATGAAAAAGTGCTTTTTCTTCGCAATACTGAACTTGGGTAGCCCAAGTTCAAGAATTCCCCATAAGCGTCATATTTTGAGAGAGCTTTTGTAAGATTTAGAATACTAAACTTGTTGATGTAATTAATTAAATGTTCTATTTGTTTGGTTCTATTTGTTAAGCTACGAAAAAGTGCTTTCTCTGCAAAATACCGAACTTGGGTTCCCTCGGTAGCCCTATAGTTCAAGAATTTGAGACAATATTGTAAAATTTGATTGAATAAAAATTTTGTTGATGAGTTTGAAAATTTTGAGAGAATTTTTGTAAAATTTTATAGAATAATAAGCTTGTTGATGCGGTTAATTAAGTTATGGCTTCTCTTTTTGTTATGCACTAGCTATGAAAAGTACTTTCTCTACAAAATATAACCGAATTTGGTCTACCGAAGTTCGACCTTGGGTAACCCAAGTTCGAACTCGGGTAGCCCAAGTTCAAGAATTCCCCAAAAGCGTCACATTTCGAGAGAGCTTTTGTAAAATTTAATAGCGTACTAAACTTGTGGACGCAATTAATTAAGTGGTTTCTCTTTTTGCTGTGAATATGCTATGAAACAGTGCTTTTTCTACGCAATACTGAACTTGGGCTACCCAAGTTTGAACTCGGGTTACCCAAGTTCAAGAATTCCCCATATGCGTCATATTTTGATAGAATTTTTGTAAAATTTGATAGGATTATAGACTTGTTGATGTAATAATTAAGCGGCTTCTCTTTTTATTACGAACTAGCTATGAAAAGTAAATTCTCTACAAAACACCGAACTTGGGTTACCCAAGTTCGAACTCGGGTTACCCAAGTTTGAACTCGGGTTACCGAAGTTCAGGAATTCCCCATATGCGTCATATTTTTATAGAATTTTTGTAAAATTTGATAGGATAATAAACTTGTTGATGCAATAAGTTAAGTGGTTTCTCTTTTTGTTATGAACTAGCTATGTAAATTACATTCTCTACAAAATACCGAACTTCGGCTGCCCAAGTTCGAACTCGGGCTACCCATCAAATTCAAGAATTGCATGCAAATGACTTATTTTGGTATAACATGCAACATAGCTAATGTTTGTATATTTTCAAAAGTTTGGTTCACTAGGGTATATTTTTTTAAATTCAATACCTAGGGTATATTCACTGAATGTAATGCCTATATTTATTAAAATTTTAATTGAACTTATGTAGCAGACAAAAGCTTAGCATCGAAATTGATAATATAATATTCGTATATGTCCGTTTTAATAAATTTTCCGTTTATTTATTCTTTTCGCTACATCCCGACAAAGCAGAAAGAAAATTGTACACTTTTTTAATATGATACGTATTATAAATGGAGGAGTGACAAGCACAACTCTACTCTTTAGTGATAAAAGTCTACACAAGTGGCGTAAATTGCAGTTATAAGCAGCCCCCTCCTACATGCAACGCCTCCAAGTAAAATAGTCTACATTTCATTGTAAACAAAGCTTCTCATGTAAAATTTCGAAGATAAATATTTCAATAAGTTGTGAAACTACTGCCAAGGTAATCATGCCAAATTAAAGATAACTAACGCAATAAACTGTTTTGTTAATTCACTTGCAAAAACCTTGTAGGTGTGGAGAACTTTAGTGTCAAATTTTGCTACCGAGTTCGAACTTGGGTTACCCGAGTTCGAACTCGGGTAGACGCTCTACTTGGGTCGCAACAGCTTTCATAATACTGTTCCATAATACTGTTTCATAATACTTATTTTGCCTTCCCCTAGGAAGCAGACAATTTATCCGGTCAGACCGCAAGGGAAGTCTGATTTAATAAAGTTCTTTTGTGGTTAAAAAGAGCGGAAGTGACTTAATTGTTATCTAAAACTTTGGTAGAATTTAAGCCTGGATGTTATTAAGTAACAGAAGTTCCAGCCTGGCATTTTATTTTAGTGGCGTTAGATCCTAATCGTAAGCCGTGTTAAATGTAACTAAACATTTCAAGCCTTATAAATAAACAAAATACCCGGAAACATAACTGAAGTAATTCAATATACAATTATAATCTTTCTTTGCATTCATGTAGTATATTCTTAATTAATTTGACCTTAATTTGAAGATAAGTCCAATGGGTTCCCTCGAACCGACTGATGCGGGTTTCGGTCTACAAGCGTGTTTGGTTTCGGCGGGCTGAACTTCCTAGCTAAACCAGTATGACTAGGAAACCGGGTTGTAATGTGCAGGGAAAATGTTATTTTGTGGCATTTATTTAGAAGCGACCTAATTTTGAGAGCTATGGCTTTTTAAAAATATTTTCTTGGATATGACTTGAATCTCAAGTTTCAAGTTCAGTGCTCTCTGGGTTTTTATAACTATATCGAGACCTAAGTCGTATTTAGTTTGTTATTTAAAATTCAAGTCCATAATGGAGGGGATCGTTATTTTCGAGGAAGGTTATTTCATATCTCATTCCGAAATCGCAAAGAAATGTTATTCCAGGGTCGAAACTAGGGAAGGAATGAAATCATATGAGTACAAAACACAAGTCTTCGATATTCGCACTCCTTACTTGACCGATTTGCAAGCGTTGAATTTAGCTCAGGGTCAGACTAGCAAAAAGGACAGGAAATTGGCCAAATCCAAAAAACGTAAATCGGAGGTTGGTATATTGATTTCGCGAAATGTACTTGAATATGTCATCTACCTGTCGTCCTTGTTAGGTCCTGCACCCATGCTACGAAACTAGCCTTAATTTATGGAGTAAAGTCATGCAGGCCAATTTATTTGCTCAACCTCCCAGCATTAGTGAGATGGAATCCAACAACCGTCCAGTGCGAGACTTCGTAGCGGAATTTCTACAAAGAAATTACGATTCAGAACGCACTTTACAGGGTGAAAACCCTTCGCTAACTTCCCAAATCATACAAATGGACGAAGCTCAGTTTGTTATCCCGCCAGAATGCTCATATCACCAAAAAGACGTTTCCAAACTCTCAGAATTGGAAAACAAATTCGACATATTCATAATTGACCCTCCATGGCAGAATCGATTCATAAAGAGAAAGATTTTGCCAGGCGATAAGCGGAAAGGGTGATTTATTTAAAATATTGTAAGATTCAAGGATCTAAAAAAAGAACTATTTCAGGTACAAAATGATGGAAAACGCGTTACTAATGGAAATACCCATGCCGCGTTTCATTAAACCAGATAGTTTAGTCGTAATTTGGTGTACAAATTCATCCATACATTTGAATTTCGTGAAAAACGATCTTTTACCGCATTGGAAACTTAACTACGTTGCCACGTGGTTTTGGGACAAAGTAACCCGATCAGGAGAATTCGTCACGCCTTTTACAAACAGTACAGGCAAACAGCCTTACGAACAGTTAATTCTGGCGCGATCTGAAAAATTCGACCATTCGTTACCGAATCCGAAGGCTGAAAAAGTTATTATGTCGGTTCCGAGTGCCATCCACTCTTTCAAACCTCCATTAAAGGGTAATCAAAAAGCTCAATTTTATTTCTTAAAATTTCTGTAAGGCTTACATGCGAATTTCGTGCAGATCTTCTTGAACCCTACGTGAAGGACGTTAATTGTGGATTGGAAATATTTGCAAGGGGTTTGACTCCTGGTTGGGTCTCATGGGGCAACCAAGTACTGCTACTTCAAAATATGGATTTATTCACGGAAAGTTGATGAGGAATAAAAGTTTTTATATTAATAAAGTTGTATTTTCGCTCGTAAGTTTGGGAAGTTTAAACATTGACTTGGGTACTTTCAGTAAAAAGGGCAGTAGAGATATCAAGACTATGTACACATAGTATGGGTACGGCGGAATAGTTTCGAACGGATATAACCAAATGCCTCGTCTATATCCGTCTCTTAAATGATGACTTGCACTCGCTGTTAGTAAGAGCCAGCTTAATTCGTAACCTATATAGGACTGGGAAAGCTTGGAAGTAATGTATAAAATTGAAAAGAGTACGATAAATATGGTAGAACAATGAAGAAAAGGTCTTCTAGGCAGATTTGTAGCATCCTGTTAACACGAAAATACTTTTTAGTAAGAAAGATTGGTTTAGTTTAGAAAAATTTACTTTTAAATTTAGTGATCGCGCCGCTATGAAATGATCGACGTCAATAACTGATGCCATTATTCCACAAGCGAATGCTTGTAGTAAAATTTTCTTTTCTAGAATTTTTGTTGAATCACAAATTACTAGCCAGGAGAAAAAGGCTATCATGAAATGGGTAGTGTTGTCAGTAAAGGCTTTGAAGAGAGGATTTCCCAAAACCTCATGCTGCAGAGCACGGTCCCCTAGTATTGCGATGGCCCCCAGGCATAAGCTAAAGAAACACGTCCATATGGACATAGTTTGTTTACTTTTTGTCGAACCACTTCCTTCTCATGTGAAGAACAGCTTCTGGTAGTTTTTCATATAAACAAGCCCAAGGCTAGGGGCGTGGCTAAGTTGCATGCAGCTAACGCCAGTACGTGTTGATGTTTGTTTAACGGTCGCTATCTAACTTTTCGCGGTCAAAATCTCGTTAACCGTCAACCGGCAATTTTCTTTTCAACTTCACAGTTTACCAACAAATACAGCTCCTTTCCTTGACATTATTTAATTGACTAAACTTCCGAACGTTTGAACTTGAGGCAAATATTCGAATCTATTCCAATTTTGCCCAAAGGGACTTTATTTTCACATTCGCCTTACGTGTTCGGTTAGGTTAGCGTCCGTTTTTTAATTTCGCGCGCCATCTTGTTGTCACGGGGCCTCGTGGAGTTGAAATAAGTTCAATTAAAAGATGAATTGGAGTTTACTAGTATGTTGGATGTGTAAACGTTTTACCTGATCAAACGTAGTCGGCATTATTAAGCGTACAAGTTTTATTTCCAAGTTCGGATAAACACAAGTGTGATATGGTTATTTAGCTTTCGCGCGCCATCTTCTTGACAATGGGGCTTTGTAGCGAGTTAAATTAAGTTAAATTTAAAAGCCGAATTGGCGTTTACTAATGTGATGGATATGTAAGCTGTTTATATGACGCAGCATAGTCGGCATTATTAAGCATACAAGGTTTATTGCCAAGTTCGGGTAAACATATGTGATTATTCACGCATCACGCTTAATCACGCATTGTGTGATTAAGTGGTCAACTTATTATCGCACTATACTACTTACATCTGTTGTAAATCTCTAAGCTACTAATTATAGACCGAAAAGTAGAGTAGGTACAGTCAATTTTCGACTTGTACGGCTGTAGGTTATTAATTATTAGCGTGAAATACCTTTACTAATAGAGACTGAAAGGAAACGGTTAGATTGATAATAGGTTGTTTTTTATTTTAATTTGCACGCATTTTTATTTCAAATCATGTACAAAATCTTCAACCCTGTGCCTTATTCAGATCACATCAAGGTAGCGAATAAGGCTATAAACAAAGTATGAACGGATTTTCAAAAGTGCCTTCGAGACTAGCGAAGTTCTCTTTCGATTTCAGATACGCACACACAAATAAGGATAACTAATCTTGTTGGGGGAGTAAAAAACATCTTCAACGGTTTGGGGGAGCAAATAAAATATTTTCTTAAAATTTGGGGGCAGGATACTTGGCTTCAATCTTGGCTTGCTCTTGGTTGTACTGCTGGTGCCATTCTATGTTATTCTTGGTGATGGATTCGCCTCGGTTGTGGGCGGTCTTTCCGCTCCATACCATCCAAATGGAACCGCCGATGGTGATGGCGAACAGAAGTAGGTTGACACCAATGCGGAAGTTATTGCGAGTACGCTCCATCATGTCTCTCCTATAAAATCGAAAAAAATGAAAAATAATTAAATAAATGAATAAAAACATGCCAGTGCTTGCTAATAGTGTAGAAACTTACGAAACGAAAGCGGGAACGTCAGCCAGGGATTTGTACTTGCCGCCCCATACCAACATGTACTGTTCGGAGCGAGAAACCTTGTGTCCAGTAGTTCCAAGCTGAGAAGTAGGTGAGACATAACGCGCTTCGGCTGCTTGACCGGTGAGATTACGACGACCAACTTGACGAACGAGTTGGTTGGCGCTGATACGGAGGAAGTTAGCCATTATTGCTGCTGCAAAGATGATTTACAAGGTGTTATACACACTGCGATTTCGACTCGGGTTCAAAATTAGGGAACTCGAACTTACCTTTTGAAGTAAGATGAGATGAGATGAGAACTTAAAACGCTAATGTGATAAGCTTGTCAGGGTTGCTTCGCCAGGCGGCTTTGTGGTAATTCTGTACGATCACGTTATAGAAACAAAGGGGCCGACTACTCATGAATGGGTTTTTGGTTCACAAGAGGGTTGAGTTCTGTCTGTCAAAAAACTTTAAAACTCGAGGAAAATCTTAACAAACTCAAAGAAAAGTCTTTGGAGGAGTTAGATGTTGTCGATTGGATGAGGATTTGAGGACTGCTGTGTTGGCTGGAGCAGAGCGCACCTTTTATACAGTTTCCCGAGTCTCTGCACCGCTTTTGGGCTTGCTTCGCTTCGGAAAAGCGAAGCGATGGAAGTGGAAGACGGGGGAGGGGAGAGAAACGTGTACGCGCGGGGCCTACGTGCCGTTTTACGAGTTCGCACTCTCTCCCATCTCCATACCCGCCACAACTGGTCAACAACAACAATAATAAAGACCACGACGCACAAGGCACAATGGGATGACTGTTGCGTGGGGAGTTAACATCACTTCCAGGTGGTAGAACTTAGCATAGCACGGCTTTAGCACCGTAAAAAAAGAAGGGCCGGGGTCCCAAGGCCGGTTCTGAAGATGAAGTGATATTAAAAAGGTGATTCAGGACTCTTTAATCGTAAGTGCAGTCATAATTACACGTCCCTGAAGACTCCATTAAGTGTTCGAAAGCATGAGGTGTCATGGATTTTAATTTGAAAAGGTTTGAGGTTATGGGGTTGCGCCCATTAACTCCCTACAGCCATGAATTTCATTGTTGCGCCCATTAACTCTCTACTGCCATAACTTTCATTGTTGCCGTGTTTTGATGCTGAGACGCCATTTCTCCTGTTCGTAAGACTCTGTGGTTAGTAACGCAGCTTTTCGAAGCGTTCGGAACTTTTGAAGATGATGCATCGGGACATTCAGACCGCTTGGCATGTGGAAATACCGGTTTTTGCTCGGGAATGATGTACGAAGGGATGCAAGTAAACAAGCCGTTGCGATGGGGAGAGTTTTTGTAGGGCCGTGCACGTGTTCCCGTTCCCGGCCGGGAAGCGTTCGTTTGAAAACCGGCTTTTCGTTAGGGGACGCTTTTGTTCGTAACGGGGTCAGTCAAATGCGTAGAGGGTAAGGTTCTAAGTCAACAGCCCTATGCTATACACCCTCCTTTGTTGCTGCGCTCATCTTGTGAGTTGTGCTTATCTGCCGTATTTGGAAATTTAGACTTTAGGCAATGTAAAACTTCTAGCTTAGAGACAAGAAAACTAACTCAAACAAAGTGTTTTGTCTCCAGGGTTTGGACTAGTCTACATCGTGGGATAATAGATAAAAGTGATAGTTTTGCATTCCAAATGGTCTCAAACTCAACGAGAAATGGCAACTCATTCTGGGGTTCATTAAGTTAAAAAAATAGGTTCCGCTAAGAACCACTTTTACTTGCATTGTATTGACCATTTACGTATTCATTACCTACAAGGTCAACCTTTTACAAAAATTAGTCCCAGGAAAGTCTCTCAGGAACTTGCACGTAAATCCTATTTGCTTTTCTTGTGGAAAAGACGATAAAAAAGGGAAAGCACAAAGGGAGCACAGTGAGTAGTATAGGACACTGGTACAGGAAAAGGAAGATTCTGAGTAATGGGTTTGCCATCAGGAAGGGTTTCGTGATAATTCTAGACGTGACAGGGTGCACGAATGCAAAGTCTCAGTGAGGTCTGAGGTGTCGCACATAGACTTTTCTACAGGCTGCTTTTGTCTAGGATGATGACGTGTTCATTTGCAGATCTCTGGATTTCACGGCGTCCTCACCCACTTTGCTAGGAAATAGACATTGGCAAAGTAACGGGATAATCCGTCCGCTATAAACAAATACTTCCGTCCGTTCGTTTCACCCAATGCCTGAAGCCCGTTTCATGAAGCTGCGTCTTTTTGAGTCTTTTGGGGTCTTTTTTAAGTTTGTAGCATTTGATACTTTAATACTTTGTAAAGAATCGGGTTGCTATTAAGAGATGTGATAAGGCCTTTCATTTTTTGTCGCTCAAAACAAGTAGAGAAAAAAAAATAAGCCTTGACCCAGAAAATTTCGTTTTTAACGCTATTCAAAAACAAGGTCCTCATAAGGTTTCGGAAATGGTAAAAAGTAGCAAGGGCAATACCAGCTTGTCGAGCTCGGATAGAGCCTTGACAAACAGAAAAGGAAAAGTGCTGCCTTATCGCTTTTATCGGCAAGTGCCACGCTGGGAGTAGGAAGAGGAAGTTGGGAATGGGAAACGTGATGTACGTACTATACAATGCAGTACTGTAGCATCCAGGATAGCGCATAGGAAATTAAATGAAAATGAATTGAGCTGACTAAGACCGTTTAAAGAGCACATGGCCATCAATTTGCTGATCACAACAAACTTGCTTAGTAACAGCGCTATTTACTTCTGTACTCACTCGTGTTTTCGTCTCTCTATCTCGCGTGTGTTTTCCCAGTTCCTTTTCGAACTTTTAATTGGATTTCGTTGAAAAAAGGAGGGACTGGTCTCTTGCTCGAGAATCCGAACAAAAACCGGTATCTCCACTCCCTTGTTGTTATTGTTGACGATTGTCAAGTCCAACTGCGTACCTCAGTCAAACCACAGATTTACATATTTATCAGCTTTTTTATTGAAGTACTGAAATACAAGTGAACAGGTTCCCTGGGCTGGGTCGATACCCTAACATGGCAAGTGCGTAGTAAAAACATGGCCGGCGAAGCGGCAAGTGTGGCGTGCCCACGTGATCCTAACGTGCAGGCTTGTTTGTTTGTCAATACCGCGTTACTAGATACACAGGGGTGGGCGGATGTGTAGCAGAGAGCAGAGCACATTAGTTCCCTTTTCAAAAGTACGACGCAGTTTTTCTGTTTTGTTCAGACCATAGCGGTGATATAATTATGTAGGAATAGGGGATAAGGGAAAGGGAAGCTCGTTAGGCTCGAAAGAAAGGGGCAAGAGCCTATAATTCAACTCGAGGCATAGAAAGTTGTTTTTTTTTTCTTAGGCCTTTAGTTGTCAGGATGCGAAACTGACGGCTGAAGGTCTTCTATTTTTTTTCAACCAGCTGCAGGAGTGGGGAAGCTTGTTCGTGGTGTTTTGTTGCTAGCTTGGGGGCTTTTTGAAAAAGGGAGCTTAGAATATCTTCTCCCCTACATGGTACCGAAAAGGGGAAACGAGCTTTTCTCACAACTACGCACCAGCAATTGCAAATAAGACTTTCCTTTTAAAACAAAGAAAATCTTGTCTGAATGTAGAGTTCTAGAAACCTACATTGCCTATGGATGCCTACGTACTTACAAGTGGCATAGGTCACTTGTTTTCGAGTTACAATTTAGCCCTTATACTCAGGGCCGTCTTATCGCCTGGGCCAACTGGGCACTGGCCCAGGGCCCCACGAGGCTAGGGGGCCCATCCTGACCTGTTTAGGGGCCCATTTTGAACCATGTTTTGAACTAAGGGGGCCCATCCTGATCTGTTCATGGGTCCATTTTGAAACTTGGCCCAGGGGCCCATGGGGGGTGTTAAGACGGCCCTGCTTATACTTCAAGTAGTTGATCATTTGTCAGCAGGGGGCACTGATGTCATACCCTTTCTCAATGTAATTTCATAAACTTTTAATAAGAAATTAAAAGAAACAAAAATAATTAATTGAAAAATTATTTTTATAAAAATCTTATTAACAAGACCTACTCAGCTAAGTTCGTACAATTTTGATATATGATTTATTTAAATTTTCATAACTTGTAAAAAAATTTACGCAAAAATATATTAAAAAAGAGAACTTATTTTAAAAGACTTGTATGTCACTGTACAATTTCATTATATTGCACAGAGAATTATAACTTTAGAATAAACAATTTACATGCTGTAGCGCCAAAAGGGGTTCCACTACATCGTGTGCCGAATGAAGTCACGTTCCAATGCTCGCGAATCCTCGCAAAAACCACTTGTGCTGAAAACCCAACAGTTTTTCAAAACTCCCCTTCGCTTTTAGTAACGTTCTGTTCTTGGTTTTACTGCAACGATGCCAGAATGTGCAAGGGTGAGCATGTTCCTTATGCGTAATGGAGGGTCGGGTTACGAAGCATGATACTTTGAAATATGATACAGGGCATACAAGCTTAGTCTCCACTTTTGCCTTAAACTAGAACAGATGGATTTCTCCTAATGATAATATGACTCCTTTGTTGATCGGGACCGCTTTTCGCTCATGTTCGAATTAATATAGTCGCTCTAAGCGACAATAAATGCCTAACAGGTCATCTAGCTTAAAAAAGGAAGATTGTTTCATTGTTGCATGCACTTTTTAGGGGATTAATTATAACATGCACTTTTACTCTATTAGATGGCGCCACAAGCTATTTCTGAAACTTCTGATACAGGTATTAGTTGTAAGCCCTTGTAGAGTGTATCATATCTTCTGTTATTACAAAACAAGCACTGCAATGGCGTTGAACAGTTCAGTTCGCAAACTTCTCAATGATTTTCCTCGCCGTTTGAGCCAAAATTCAGTCGCATTTTACCATCCTAGGGTAAGTTAAACATTTACTCTTCCCATTAGTTTCCTTAGCACTTTTATAATCAAATTCTTAGCTATTCCCAACAATGAAAGTTATCGTACTTCTTACCTGCTAATATATCGCCGGTTATGTAACAAATTCGTTTTAAAACTAAAACATGCATTTAGCTTTTTACTTCCTTTTAGTAAATTGTCATAAATACTTTTGAGAAGATCTCATAAGTTTATAATCTGTTTGTAAGGGTGAATATGTATATAAATATAGTACTGAAATGAGTTAATCTATTGTATGCTGATTCTGAATCTTTCAAGGTTATTGATCACTATGAAAACCCTCGGAATGTTGGCTCGTTTGACAAAAAGGATGAAAACGTTGGCACAGGGTTAGTAGGAGCTCCTGCCTGTGGTGACGTCATGAAGTTGCAAATTAAAGTCGACGATAATGGCAAGATTATTGACGCCAGGTTTAAAACATTTGGCTGTGGTTCCGCCATTGCGTCTAGTTCACTCGCCACTGAAATGATCAAAGGAAAATCGGTAAGATTTACCTCCTAAACTCACCAATTTTAAAAACCAAGAAGAAATGCTTATGAATTATAAGATCTTTTAACTTATTTAGGTTGACGAAGCTTTGTCCATCAAAAACACCGACATAGCCAAAGAGCTTTCGCTACCCCCAGTCAAATTGCATTGCTCCATGTTGGCTGAAGATGCTATAAAAGCTGCGTTGAGTGATTATCGCATTAAGCGTAGTGCTCAGAAAAAAGTAGCTGAAGGTCAAGCGGTTTAGAAATCTTCTGTAAGAACCGTCGTTAGCATCTGTGGCTCGCCAGGTGCTTCTTTTCGTTAAGACTGAAGTTTGTAGGTGGTTTAGTCTGGAATCTGGTTTGTTCTGTGACACGTGTTTAGAAAATGCTGCATGGGAAACCTTATAACCGACTAGATTAAACACAAAATTTCGGGTAATATGAAGGAAACTTGTATCATAAAGCGTTTAAGAAAAGCGGCACCACACGTTATTTGATAAATACAGAGATACGGAATGAAGATTGTGTTTTCTGGACGGAATAAGATCCAAGCCTGCAAGGCACTCCCCTCGTTTGTTCAAGCTTCCCCTCAAATCTTCAATGAAAACAATTTCATTTGGAAAAATGAAACATTCAAGCTCCACTGATGGCGTTTTCGGTTATAAACGGATTGGGGCCAATTTGCTTAGAAATGCTGGTTTTTAAAGGCGGTAGTTCTTTGGTACCAGCTCCGTTTAAGCTTAAAGGCGCAGTTTTGTTATGTTTCTTGAAGAAGTGGTGTTTTTTACTCCCATTTTGCATTTCAGTTGTGGAATCGTGCAAATCGCTGCTTGTACTTGGACTTTTGTAAACGCCATTGTCCAAATAAGCTGGTTGGGAGGAGCTAGGAGATAAAAAATCGTTGAATTCCGGATTTTGAACTTCAGGATGGTTGATTTCTGCGTGGGTGACGAGTGTGTGAGTTTTTACAGATTTGGCTGAAGGTGGCGAGGCAGAATTTCCGTTGGGTTGCACGTAAATGGTATTGTCTGACTCGGGAACGCTGCCTGGGAGTTTCATCGTGCTCTATAAATGAGGGAAAAAAGTTAAGTTTGAGTTCAGAAAAAAGCTTGGGAAACAAGAAAACGAAGAAACGAAAACAAAACAAGAAAATGAAGGAATATTTGTTTTGTTTATTACGGTCAGCTCTTGGATGGGACGAAATGGGTTATTGTTTACTACCACAATCTCATCATCTTCTGTACGCTGAGCTCGTAAGACTCGCACACGCTCTGCGCGTTTGCGTTTTTCTTCGGCCTCTTCAGCTTTGTGTATCACTGTATCACTTTCTACACGAGAATCAAGTTCGTTGTACTGTGCTGTTATAGCGTTCATAAGCCACCTTTTACACGAGAGAAATTAACTAAGAATAATATATATTTTGTAGAAAAATAAAATAAATTACGTAAAGCCGGAGAGAATGGCAGGGTCGGCACTTTTGCCCGTACCAGCTATCGCGCTACAGAGTTCCACTCGAGTGAAACTCTGGATTTGGTTCGCCAAATGTTCGAGTTGTAACCGTTCAGTGAGTTCAACCTCGTCCAAGGCTTGCTCTTGATCCTGTTTATTCGCTAATCTGTTGAATAAACGTCAGGAAAAAGAGTTTGAGTAGAAGGAAACGACGAGTTGCATATGAATTGAAAAATAGAAAACTTACATTAAGAGGGGCTTTTTTCGTAATTGAGGATGGTTCATGGTAGCGAACAAGTTGTCCTTTGCTTCGTCTATCCGTAGATTTTTAGAATCTACTACGTAAATCACTCCATGGACCTCGAAATAGTAATTCTTCCAAATAGCGCGGATTCGTTCCCCACCGCCGAGATCATAAAACAGTATTTTGTAGTTTTTGTGACTAGTTTCAGATCGAAGGAAGCCTACAGAAGGTACAACTCCTTTCACAGACTCTGGAATAGTTCAAAAATAAAATTGTACATTATTTCTTTTGTTGAGTCTAGCATTTCTACCTCCTAAAATAGCTTTGACAGCAGTGGTTTTTCCCGCGTTATCCAATCCGACGACTAGAAGGGTCAAAGTTCTAAAAATAAATAAATTTATGAAGTAAAAGGATGAGACGGGCGATTTAAATTTATTTATTTTTTATTTTAAAATAAGAAGCCATAAAAGAAGTGCTTACTTCGTTTTATCTTTTCTGCAAAAAGGTAAGTTGCCCATCTCGATCTTGCAAGATATTGCTACTGTAAGAACTATTGTATTGGGTTAAGGTTTTCGAATAGAAAAGAAATGTTTGTAAGAACAATTTAGGGACATTGCTTGGGCTTGTTTTGTTGTTATAGGCGACGGAGAGCAGAATATAATGTATTTTATGTTAGGCGCACTGTGAATGCGCATTGCAGCGGAAGACCGATTTTCCCTATCACGCCAACAATGAAATTGTAAGTACTATTTCGCCCGTTGCGCCATCCTGATTCCTTATAAAAGACCCTAAAGATACCATTGAAGCCACACGACTTTAAATACAAATTATGAGTATTGTTAGATTTTCTGGGTTTTCAAGCTAAAATTTTGAGTTTTGGTAACTTTAATACAGCTCTCTTTATAGAAACTTGGCAACTACGCATGTTAGTAAATAGAGCGATTTAGGGCTCCGAGTTGGTGTACTGAGGAAGTAGCAAAGTTTTAGGGTGTTAGTGGTTATAAAAGACTTTAGAAAATGCAGAATACTTTAGCCGTAAGCACAGCCAGTGCAACAGGTGAGTTTCTTGCGTTTTTTAATGTAATTGTTCGTTGAGAAAGTTGTTTAAAAATTAAACTAGCAAAACCAATAAAACAAATAATACTTAATAGTATTTTATTTATACGCATTAATATTTCACTCTATTAAAATCTCTAAACTCGTAGTGATAATGCGCTTTAAAAGTTATACACAGTTGGTAAAAGCCAATAGAAATTATTTCTAGCCTCATATTGCGCCAAGATTCGCGGGACATACCCTTAAGCTAGGTTTACATTGCCATGTCAGTGTGTCAATAGTGGCACGTGACGTCACTAATCGTGACGTCTAGGCCTTGCGCATGCTCAGTACCGTTGACAAAGGGTACGAGTCAAAACGGCCCATTTACAAAACGGCCAGGCCCTGGGCAAAACGGCCAGGCCCTGAGCAAAACGGCCAGACCACAAACGACCAGCCCGGCTACCAAAACGGCCAAGTTTTTTTTAAAATTATTGCTTAAATTATGCTGTATGATAATTTAACCTAATCTAATCTAACCTAACCTAAAAAATTTATTTATCAGTTTAGGTCGTTTTTTAATTATTGCTTAAATTGCACAATTCAAGCAATAATCACATCTTATTTACCTTAAATTTCCCTAAATTACCATACAGCACAATTTAAGTAATAATTTTAAAAAACTTGGCCGTTTTGGTATCCGGGCTGGCCGTTTTGGTAGCCGGGCTGGTCGTTTGTGGCCTGGCCGTTTTGACCAAGGGCCTGGCCGTTTTGTAAATGGGCCGTTTTGACTCGTACCCTTGACAAACTGAGCTTGTTCGAAGTGCTCAACTTTTCGTGCTGACATACAAGCTAGCACCAATCACAGAAGAGGTAGGTTGGGCTTAATGAAAAGTTGGCGCGGAAAACAAATTGTATAGGTAATTATATATACTCTTATATATGTATACGCATTATATCCATTATTTATTATACCCATTATATATTTTAATCTAAATAATGAAAAAGGATTAAAAGGGATTAGGGGGAAAGCGCTACATTAATGTCTAGCATTTTCTCCAAAGTTTCTCGTAAACTTTGCAGTGTAGTTCCTGTTTAGTTTTTAAAAAAATTCCGAAGGTGAAACATTGTTTTGTTAAAAAATTTCCTTCGAAGACAAGTTAATTGATTTTTATGTTAATTGAATTTTATGCGTGGCAGCAACACAAGCAATAACAGCTTTCGCAAAGCAACGCCCCCTTGTCCATTCCGACATGTTCAATGTAAATCAATCGAGTGGTCATGTCAACCCAGTCTATGACGGCATGTGCCAGTTTTGACACACTGACATGGCAATGTAAACTACGCTTCCGTACCTATAAAGCGGGTTCTGCTGCAAGAACGCTTGCTCAGTTGCGTTTCGGGATCTAACCAAACTTAAGCCAAGCTAACCTGGGTGAATCTTGACAGAGCCATGCTTACTTAACTGCGAAGGAAAATACAACATAGATAAAAAAAAATATTATAAGGAAAATAGGAGGAAAATATAGTTGCTAAATACTGATGAAAAACGAATATAAGTCGTCTCGTGCAGCAATATGGTTGCAGCGGTTTGCAGCAGTATCCGCAATCCGAAAAAGTTCGTATTTCGCGGGTTGCCTGTTCCCAAGATGTTTTAAAGGGGGAGTAAGGTACGAAAAAAATACGTTATAGAGGAGACCAAATAAAGTGTTCTGGCTGAAGAACCCCTATGTCAATTATGCATATTAACCGAGTAATTAATTATTTAGCGGTTTTAGCTCCGCCCCTTTCCTCCAAAATTCAAATTTTCCTATCCT
>JAGJRO010000344.1:0-31041 GCA_022832285.1 Lepidurus apus apus | reverse complement strand
CAATTATGCATATTAACCGAGTAATTAATTATTTAGCGGTTTTAGCTCCGCCCCTTTCCTCCAAAATTCAAATTTTCCTATCCTTATAACATGGGAGAACAGTTGGCCGGAGAGCTAGCGCCTGTACCTATTAGCGCATTCAAAATCGGACCTTCTATTTATAGGGACGGCAACATTATCTTTCTTTTGAATGCTCAAGCTAGTCTGTAGGTGCTTTGGATAATTTACAAGCTCGATCACAAAAAACTGACTTTTTCTTCGCGCCATCGCACGATCGCCGTAGCTTGCCGTCCTGCCGGGCCGAGACCCGCGCCTGAGAGCCTGTGGGCAAGTTTCGGGTCGGCTTCGCAGTCGAGAGCCCATCCCCTGGCAATGGGACCACGCGAGGCGGCTCTGACTTTGCGGGTAACGCTTGCTTCATGGCGTACAGCGGAGCCCGCACGTCGCGGCGCGAAGAAAAAGTCATTTTTTTGTGATCGAGCTTGTAAATTATCCAAAGCACCTACAGACTAGCTTGAGCATTCAAAAGAAAGATAATGGTGCCGTCCCTATAAATCGAAGGTCCGATTTTGAATGCGCTAATAGGTAAAGGCGCTAGCTCTCCGGCCAACTGTCCTCCCATGTTATAAGGATAGGAAAATTTGAATTTTGGAGGAAAGGGGCGGAGCTAAAACCGCTAAATAATTAATTACCCGGTTAATATGCATAATTGGCATAGGAGTTATTCAGCCAGAACACTTCATTTGGTCTCCTCTATAACATATTTTTTTTTCGTACCTTACTCCCCCTTTAAAGGGGATTTCCCTGTTCCCAGCCGCGGTGGTTATAGTTTCTAATGCGAAATGGTAAACTAAGTACCCTACTTTGGAGATAAATCTTTCAATATACCGTCCTTCATTATGATAATCTTTCTGTGTCATTATGATTATCATAATTTGATCATAATTCAGTTTTAAAGCGTCACTTTTTTGTTAAGAAATGGATGACAGCTGATAAGATGGTAGTGAGGTCAAGTGAGGTGAATACCCTAACTATTTGATTGAAAAAGAGAGACACTTTATTCGCTTCGTTTCAAGGAGCTTTTCTCGGTTTAAGCCATTTAAACCAAGAAAAGGACAACAGGCAATCGCTTTTTCGCTTTGCGGCCCACGTGTAGGGTTAATAGAGTATACAAGGCCGTATCGATCAGCTATGTAATCATGTGCGCGTCCTTCGTAGGCGCAGTCAATGAGACAGTCAAACAGAGTGGTTGGGACGGTCTTCGATGTTATTCTAGTACGGTCGGGAGCTCTCACCAGCACTGTGTTATAAATATACGTTGATCTATCCCTTATTAATTATGCCTTGGCTTAAACTGTGCTGTCGACGTACAGAAACAGAAGAAGAAACTGCGGCACCTGAATCTTCTTTAACCCCCAATTCTGATCTTCGTAAGCTTTTCCCATTTCACTTAACCTATTTCTCTTATTTAAACGACGCAAAACGTCCAAAATTGTAATATTTTAATTCCAAAATGTCTTTATGTTAGTTTATTCATACAATCTAAAAGTGCAATTGAGTTTAAAAGTGGGTCTTATCTAGTTATTCAAAATCCGAAGAATGACAAGGAGTAGGGGAGAACATGCGGAAATTTGTTCCCGATTTGTTCTAATTTTTTTTAAATTATGTTCAAGATTTAAATTTTAAGAAAAAATAGAAAAGCATACTTTGAAAGGTTTAAGACGTGTTTTATTGTAATGATTATAGGCAATCCACGTAACAAAACTGCCTTAAAGCCGGGAAGATCACTGATGGATTGGGTCCGTTTAACGAACTCAGGCAAGGATTTGGCGGGAACCGGCGGCGTTTATAAGGAAGTCAGCTCGAAAGAACTGTCGGAACATAATAAGCGTGAGGACGCTTGGATGGCCATCAGGGGATTAGTGTATAACGTGACCCCTTACTTTGAGTTCCATCCTGGCGGAGAAGACGAGCTCTTGAAAGGTGTCGGAACGGATGCTACAAGTCTCTTTGAACAAGTCCATGGATGGGTTAACCTCGCGAGCATGTTTCGCAAGTGCATAATTGGGAAACTTGTCAAGGAAACTGTCGTTTTAAACACAGAAAACCTTTTTAACAAGGCCGTGCCCCTCCCTCCTCGCTCCAAATTAGGTATAGTTGTTTTATTACTGTTGCCTTTATTTGCCCGTGTTTATATGCGAGTAAAATTCTGTAGTTTTTTCTGTTCTCGAATTATTTGAAATCATGCCGTTGTTTAAAAGCCGTTTTTTGTTAATTGTTTCATCATTTTAAGGAAAACATTTAATTTAAAACAAAACGCTTTTAATCCTAAGTTTAAAATGAACGAAAAGCAAAAGGTTGAACTTTGAACTTGTTTAGGAAGAACTTTGTTGTGAAATCTATAGAATTTACTGTATATATTT
This sequence comes from Lepidurus apus apus, assembly GCA_022832285.1. Classification (NCBI taxonomy): domain Eukaryota; kingdom Metazoa; phylum Arthropoda; class Branchiopoda; order Notostraca; family Triopsidae; genus Lepidurus; species Lepidurus apus. Next base: position 28,618 of record JAGJRO010000344.1, on the reverse strand, counting down.
CTACTAAATTCCGATGGAATTGTTTTTTTGGGAGAAAAATGGAAATAATTTGGGTAATTTTGTATGTATTGACAGTCAAAACTTTCGCGCGGGATCGGATGGAAACTCCAACCAATTTAACCCTAGTATTCTACACTCGACGAAAAGATTTAACTGAAAAAGACGTTTCGGTCGAGTTACAAGACAGATGTATTAGACTGCGTGTGCTGCTGAACGGGAGTAGTGGCAGTATTTATAGTTATAATGCCCAACTCCTTGGAGACGTCGTCTTGCTGAAGTGCTCAGTGGTAGAAGTGACAGGCAAGATTGAAATCATATTACAGAAAATGGAGCCTAAAATGTGGGTACGATCACTTGAAAACGAATCCGATACCACGGTTGCTAGCCAAGAAGAGACTATTCAATACCACAAGTACCAACTCGTGTCCCAAGTACCCGTAACGCACGATGTTCGGCTTTACGCTTTTCAAATTCCCGAATACTTGAAAGTGAACTTCCCTATTGGGTCCCATGTACATATTCGCCTTCCATTTGAAGGTAACCTTTCATTCTTACCTCCTATTCGCCTTAATACTTTGTGTATTACTTTAAAGGGCATTCTTTTTACTTTTCCCGCCCATTAAACTGTGTTTGAAACTCCAGAAACAGTACATTTTGTAATCTTTAATACCATTTCTTCTGTTTTATTCTTTCTAGAAGATTTTGCATTCCTTTAAAGGGAATGCGTTTTGTGTTCCCCAGAAATTAATGTGCATTAAAACTTAAATTGCACATGTTCATTACTTAGAGTTTTTAATGATGTATGCAGCTTTATTTGCACGTTATGGTAAAGTATGACGTTTTTTGTGGGTTTTTCTCTGAATTTCAATTTTCAAATTTTTTTTTTTAATTTTTCGTTTTCATCCGTTAGGTGGTTTCTTGTCGAGGAGATACACGCCAATAAGCGAGGATTTGCAGGGTTTAGAAAGTGCTGGATTGCTTCACTTTCTAATTAAAACTTACGAAGACGGTCCCTTTACAACCGCATTGGATAAAATCCTTACCAAAGAGTCAGTGGAGATTAGTTATCCAGTCAAGACTATCTCAACCACGATTGTGGCAAGTTGCCAAGAGTTGATCGTTTTGGCCGCTGGGAGTGGGATTACTCCTATGATAAATCTGCTGAAGGCGGTTCTTAACCGAGATTGCACGTACGTGAACTAAAAGTTTGATCCTTATAAAACATACATATTTATTTTCCTTGTATCAAACTGAACATCTTTTTCTTCTCTTCTTTCCTTTTTGTTCATTTCTAGGGTGGTCAAATTGCTGTTTTTCAATAAGACTGAACGAGATATCATCTGGGAAGAACGTTGGGCGAATTTAGAGAACGAAAAATTAGACAGGTAAAACTTGGAAATAACTTGAAGCTCAGTTTTGAATAAGTCGTTGTAGGTTCTCTGTGGCGCACGTTTTATCTAATCCTGGACCTGACTGGATCGGCGAAAAGGGACGGATACGGTTGCCCTTACTTAAAGATTTAATCCCAGAAAATCGACAAGGTCTTTTGGTTTCCGTTTGTGGACCTGCGAACTTTACCAATGATACTATGAAACTATTGCAGGAGTTAGAAATTCCAAACCAACAAATACATGCATTTATGGGTTGAAATTGTAGTATGTTTTTAACTATGAATTTGTATTTTTATTTTTCTTAATTTAATTTCTATTTCTTTTTATTTATTTTTCTTAATTTAATTTCTATTTCTTTTTATTTAATTTCTATTTTATTTCTGTTTGATTTTGTCTTTGATAGTAAATCCTTATCGTGACGGGAACCTGTTCTAAGTGCTCTTTCGTAGCAAAAAAACCCCAAAAAAACCTACACACCTTAGGCTTTCCTAAAACGAGTTTATGAAAGTTTGATGCGTTATCACGATCGACATGGCAACCGTCTGCTTTCAGATAAAACGGGTTGGGAAGAAAGCGGCATGTCTAGTCTAGTGCGGAGGACGGAAAAGTTTGCAGCAGTTGTAAGCAAAAGCGCGCGGGTGGCGTATCAAGAACAGCTAGTTAAAAAGTAGGAATAGACAACACGTGATAGTGTTTTCTTGCTTCCTTAAGCTTTATATAAGTTGTAATTGAGATGGCAGAAGCAACTCAGGGTAAAGTTGCTATTATTGGAAGGTAAGACAAACTTGCTTTTTGTGCTATATTTCGAGAGAATTTTCGTAAGAGAAGAAAAGTTTGGGAAATAAAATGTTTGTTTGCATGTTATACTTTTACTTATAGTGGATTGATTGGGAAAAGTTGGGCCTTGTTATTTGCTGGTGCTGGATACAAAGTCTCATTGTTCGATGTAGCACAAGAGCTAGTTGACAAAGCCTTGGAAGATATTGAGCAGCAACTGAAACTGTTATCAGAAAATGGGATGCTGAGAGGCAACATATCGGCTGATGAACAGAAACGGCTGATTTCGGGTAAAACAATCTTATGATATGGAGATACCGTTAAATAATTTCTTTTGCTTAAGAAGAATGTGATAAAGTAAGTTTGACGATTAACGTCCCGTATTAGTTTTTTTATTAAGGTTTTTTATCTTTTTTACCTTCGCTGATTTATCTTTTTCTTTAGGATGTTCCAGTTTGGAAGAGTGTGTGAAGGACGCGGTTTACGTACAGGAGTGCGTACCAGAGAACTTGGAATTAAAGAAATCCTTATTTCAACAGTTGGATAATGCAGTTGCGAATAATGACGTCGTTTTGGCCAGTTCAACGAGTTGCATTCAACCGTCAACATTTTCACAAGACTTGAAACACAGGGAGCAAGTCGTGATCGCCCATCCGGTAATTTTATATTTTTAAAGTTTAATTTCTTGATAGCAATGTAGCTCAAACGTATGCGGAGGGTATGACAGCTTCACTTTATTGATTTTTGCCTTCATTAATTTGAAAAAAAATACTTTTGATGGGTTTAACTGAAAAATTGCCTAACATCTTTACGTAGTTATATTCCTCCCTTATGACAAGTATTCATTTTTGCCCGTACGAAAAAGTCGGACTTTCTACTTAAGTTAAACATTACGTTAACTGCAGTGTTACGTGAAGTTTTGAAGTAATACTGCAGTAGAAATCGTATTTACGAATGTTTTTTTTCCTTTAAATTTAGACCGGAATTAAACTGCAGTAAATATGGTAATTATTTCGAGTAAAACTTAAGTAAAATATTCATATACTCGTATTGCTGTGAATATTATGCTAACGCCTCCAGCTCCGTGGGACTTCGAGCCAATAGACATAACCACTAGTATCGAAGGATTGGCTACTGCAAGGAATGATAACGGTGCTATAGTGCAAATAGTCTTAGCATTTATAGATACATATTATCGCAATTTTAAGAAAATTTACACGGACGGATCAAAAGATTCTAACGAAAATACGGGATGCGGGATTTTTATTGAGGAAACAAGGGAAACCCGGGAATACTCTCTAAAGAAACAGACATCAATATTGGCAGCCGAATTAGCTGCTATCAAAAAAGCATTTGAGTATATAGCAGAGGAATCATCGGGGCAATACGTGGTCCTGTCTGACTCCCAAACTGCACTATATTCACTTTCAAACTGGGGGGACAGGAACTACTTTAAAGTAAAACAATCAGTACAAAGCGATATAAGAGAGCTAAAAGGAAAAGGGTACACGGTCAAGCTTCAGTGGGTCCCGGGTCATTCTGGAATAGCGGGTAACGAGATGGCGGACGTTGCAGCTAAGAACGGAAGATTTTCGGACAATGCAATAAATAATGACCTAACAAGACACGAAGCAATGACAGCGACAAAAAATCAAATTGATAGGGAGTTTTTAGCAAGTTTAAAAAGCAACACAACACAAAAAATTATTTTAAGAACAGAACACCTCAGCAATAACAAGTGGAGAAATATCAAGAAAAGAAGAACGGCGATAGCCATACTAAGACTGAGATGCGAACATGGGAAAATTGGGACGTGGCTCCACAGATTCAAACTCAAAGAGGACGCGATGTGTAGAGGATGCGAAGAGAACGAGGAGAGCGTCGAACACATAATTTGTGTATGCCGAAAATATACCCTGGAAAGGGAAATTCTTTTTGACCAACTTCGAAGCAGAGGCATTCCCACAACTTTAGACGAAATTTTAGGGTTTGGGGACAGGACCGCTCACGTACAACAATTCATTCAAAATGCATTAATACGATACATAACGCATACGAAGATTGTAGAGCTCATCTAGGCATCTTCTTTCTGTTTTTGCTTTTTAAAAATTTTTACCCACTATATATTATTTTACCGATCATTAATATAATAATACCAGTCAATGACCGGTAAATCGTAAAAGTAACTTATGGAAGAGAGAGGAATGCCGAAGACGATAATGTGTCGCTAAAGCGATATAGTTCGTCTTAAAAAAAAAAAAAATAAAAAAAAAAAATATGCTAACGCCAATAATGCTTGAATAAAATTTGTTTTCAATTTAAGTAGTATTGAATTTTTTTTTCAGGTCTAAATTTACATCAAGTTTACCGCAAAAGTTGAAGTAAACATCAGGTTTAATGCATTTTATTTACCGCAACTTTTTCGTACGGGTGGCGACAAGCCTTTTGGGAATCTTTTCATTGTTTACGCTCAGGTAGGGTTCTCAACGCGTTGTCCCTTATAAACTCCCCAGTTAATTAAGGAGCAGTCAGTCAATTAAATGCTGCCAAAAAATAGTAAAAAAATACAGTTTTTGGATTCATGGTCGCCAAGCACTTTCTTTGCTTGGACCTTTTGTTTGTCAGGGAAGAGGGATTAGCTTCGCTACTAAGGAATATTTAATTGACTGACCTGCTCCTTTAATTAACTAGGGAGTTTAGAAGGGACAACGTGTTGAGAATCCTACCGGAGCGTAGAAGTAGACAAGAAATGTCAGTAGGCCTATTGGTCTAAACAAGGGGATAAGCCCTGTGATTCGTCAATTCCGAAACTCCATAAGACGATCATTGGTTTCAGTACTGTACATATGGCACGATAGCATTGGGAAGCCAATATGAACTCGAAGGTCACGACAGTTGAAACTTTCCTTATTTTTGCTTAGTTACTTTGCAAAATGCACACAAATTTCTCACATACGCAAAGAAAATCAAAATGTTTGAAGAAATTCTAATTTTAAGAAGAAATATATTTTTTTCGCTCTCCTTGTTTTAGGTCAATCCACCGTATTTTGTTCCATTGGTGGAAATTGTCCCAGCACCTTGGACGAGATCGGATATTACGCAAAAGACTCGGCAAATTATGGAAAAAATTGGACAAGCTCCTGTTACATTATCCAAAGAAATGCCTGGATTTGCCTTAAATCGTATACAGTAAGTAATAACTTAGTATAATTAGATGTAACTGTTTCTCTCTGTCTAGATCTTATTTTTATTGGATATAACTTAGAACTGTTAAAAAGTATTATTTACGTATTTTCTAACGAATTTATTTGATAAGTTTAATTGTTTACTCGTTTTAATTATTTTAGTCTTTTAATTAATTATTTTCAATAGCTTGTACAATTAGAGGAGAGTGAAGGGAAAAACTTAAAGAAACATATGTAAGAATTTTAGTTATTTATTTGCTTAAGCGTTTGGATTCTTGTAGTGCCTTTTAATTACATATTTTCAATTTTAGGTATGCGATTTTAAATGAGTGCTGGAGATTGGCGCAAGACGGAGTTTTGTCGGTGGAAGATATAGATACAGTAATGAGCCAAGGGCTTGGACCCCGTTATGCCTTCATGGGTCCCTTGGAAACCGCTCATCTAAACGCTGGAGGTCAAATCTTTTTGTTTATTTAAGTTTTTTTTTTTAGAAGATAAAATCGAAGCTTTTGCTTGAAATAGGCATGGAAGATTACTGTGAACGCTACGGGAGCACGATTTTCAACGTTAGCCAAACGTTGGGAGCAGTTCCACATATGAGTGGGCCTATGGTGAAGACTGTAGCAGAGCAATTGACTCGAAAGATTCCCTTAGATAAGTTGGCAGAGCGTCGAGTTTGGAGAGATGTGCGTTTGGCTGCTTTATCCAAAGTGAAGAAGGATTTGGACAGCAACAGTTCGTAGGTAAATATTCCTAAGCTTAAGCGTGTATTCTCTTGGTTATATTATTCTCTGACACGTTTCTTCGATTCAATTTTTGACTCATTTAGTATTTATTTATATTCTCGTCTTTGTTATTTAAAGGGGGAGTAAGGTCCGAAAAAAATATGTTATAGAGGAGACCAAGTGAAGTGATCTGGCCGAAGAACCCCTATGTCAATTATGCATATTAACCGAGTAATTAATTATTTAGCGGTTTAAGCTCCGCCCCTTTACTCCAAAATTCAAATTTTCCTATGCTTATAACATTGGGGGACAGCTGGCCGGAGACCTAGCGCCTTTACCTACGAGCGCATTGAAAAATCGATCCCTGGTCTCATAGGGACGGCACCGTGACCTTTCTTTTGAATGCTCAAACAAGTTTTTAGGTGCTTTGGTTAATTTACAAGCTCGATCACAAAAAACGGACTTTTTCTTCGCGCGATCGCCGTCCTGCCGGGCCGAGACCCGCGCCTGAGAGCTTTTGGGCAAGTTTCGGGTCGGCTTCGCAGTTGAGAGCCTATTCCATGGCAATGGGACAGCACGAGGCGGTTCCGACTATTCGGGTAACGCTCGCTTCATGGCGTTCAGCGAAGCCCGCAAGTCGCGGCGCGAAGAAAAAGTCCGTTTTTTATGATCGAGCTTGAAATTAACCAAAGCAACTAAAGACTTGCTTGTAGCATTCAAAAGAAAGGTCACGGTGCCGTCCCTATGAGACCAGGGATCGATTTTCAATGCGCTCATTGGTAAAGGCGCTAGGTCTCCGGCCAGCTGTCCCCCAATGTTATAATCATAGGAAAATTTGAATTTTGGAGTAAAGGGGCGGAGCTTAAACCGCTAAATAATTAATTACTCGGTTAATATGCATAATTGACACAGGGGTTCTTCAGCCAGATCACTTCATTTGGTCTCCTCTATAACATATTTTTTTTTGGTACCTGACTGCCCCTTTAAATAAACCTTAGATACAATCTAGTTATTTATATTTTCTTCATCATTACTAAACTGCAGATATTGAAATTTCACTGAACGTTTTCTTTATAGGTGTTTCTGATCCCAGTTTCAATTCCAATTCCAGTGTGAAGCTCCTTCAGATGCCGGTACAACGTAGCGATCAGGAGTTGTAAAAGATTCATCAAAATAATTTATCTAAAAAGACTATAAAAATAATTTACCTTTCTTACTGAAGAAGGTAATACATTACTGTAATTGTAAACCGTCAAAAGACAAAATGATTAAAAAATAATTGGATGAATGGTTTTGGCCTATGAACTCTCAACGAACTTTACGAAGGTTTAACGAATATTCTAATCTTCTAGTTTGGTACTCCATTTCACTTTCAGTGTTTTCATTTACAAATTTTCATTATCAAAATTCAAATGCAGAAACCCTCATTATTTACGCAGAAACCACCATGTCATTAGCGCCATCTAGACTTGGCCGGCGTAGGTATTTAACGTGAAGCGCGAATCGTAAACTGTTACAAACGTGAATGATTAACTGTACGAGCTAAATCCCGCGAACCGTGTCCTCAAATGCGAAACTCTACAGGGCGTGTGCAAATTAAGGTTCGTATTTTCGCGCCACCAGCGGAGCTTGCGTAATGCACTAGCGGAGCTTGGTTGATTTGGCATACGCCCTATAACTTGAGCAAAATCAAATGTTAAGTCATCAAATAATACCTAAATAATTGCAATAATTATTATAAAGTTGTTTAGACTACTTCTGAACTAGCATAATCATAACACGTTATAAACCTAATGAAACATACATATAAATTTCAAAATATACATATACTAAATTTAGGTTATTACATTACCGTACCTGAACTACTCCGATGCTTAGTATTTTTGTTTCTTACAGATAATACGACACAATGAAAAACACCACTGAAATATCGGGCAACCCAGCTCATAATAGTCAACTTTCTTTAAATCCACGAATACATAAAGCGCTTCAAAGAAACCGATAAACTTAAATCTGAAATCGCGTATATTTTTGTACAACAACTTGACATTTCCATATTACTTTCTTTTTAGTTCACAATCTTATCTACCTCTGGGTACCCAGGTCCCCAATTTATGTTGTTCTTGCTCAAAATTTGGGCTCCCGGGCGGTGCGGTTTTGTTGCGCAACTGCCAAGGCACAAAGGCATGGATCCGCTCCGCCGCGGACTGTTTGGGCACAGGGCGTCCCGTCGTGGTAGGCATTAAAGCGGTGGTGGTCATTAAAGGCGTGGTGGTCACTTCCTTACTCTGCTGGCCTAATGCGAACACAGGTCTTCCGATACCATTAGGCAAGGTAGTGGGCGTTTCCGTGCTGGTCGTCTTGCTCACCAACACCCCTCTAATATACTCCATATTTGGGACCGCTTTGGTCACTGTCCCAGGCGTCGGACTCGTGTCCTTCGCTGGTACTTTAACAGGTTTACTCGAGATGGTAGTACTTTCTTCGTTCACTGCCACATCCTTCATCTGGAACTCGTCCAAGTAGGCTTCGATACGCTGCTTACCCCTTGATTTGGTTACCGGTACTTTAATATCCGCGAAAACAGGTACTTCCAACGAGGCAAATGGAACGCAGCGTCGGTTCTCGAAACGATGCCCCAATTTACATACACATAACCCGTATCGGCACTCGGCGTTCGTCGGACAATCCGCCTCGCAGTTGGTGACCACTCCCATCAAGAACGTGGTATTGGCGCGATCATTCATCTGGGCGAACATGGCCACAGGTTTGCCAAATAACTTACAGACCAGTTCCCCGTGGTTAAGTACGGTGGTGACGGTGAGACACCCTTTGAGTTTGTAGCAAATCTGCAGACAGTTGGCATAGGTCTTGACGATACGCTCCTTAAGCAGTTGGCCGTCCCTCAATTCCACGCCTTGTACATTGACAGGCGCCAAATCATCGCGCTTGAGTACCAATGTCGCGAACGACAGATGCGCCGAAGTTTGCGTGAAATGAGTCTCCCGGTGTAGCCAGCAAGTCTGCGCTTCACACTGCGGGTGAATCACGTCTGCGCCCAACGTTCGACAGCTCGTCATCGCAGTGCAGAGTGGGTCGGTCTGGCATACGTGCTTACACTGACTCCAGTTGGCGCGGATGGTCACGGCCGTCTTGCTCTGCAACCGTAGACCTGGGAAAAGGTACCCCGATTCGACGTCCATCTCAGCGCTGTAACCTTCGTCCGACCATTTTTGGAAGTAACTCTTCAACCCGCGTTGCAACTTATCTTGTTCCTCTTTGGAACTTAATAAGTTGCCTATGAATTCCAGCTCTAACTGAACAGGTTCAGGCTGACTGAGGCTCTCGTCAGCCCACCGCTCACTCAACCTTTCGCGAGGCACCCTTTCGACCTCCATGCTCGCCAGGAAATCCTGGGCGATCTTCCTCCCAGAGCTCGAAAGGTGGATCGACAAGTTGGCTTGGCTCAACATGTACAGCCCGGCCGTGGTCGCCTGAAGGATGACATCGTCTCTATCGAGGGGAGTCGGTGGGGAAAAGGCAGCTTTGCTGGTAAATTTCAGCGTGGCTTTCTTCCCAAACGTTATACTTTTGACGTAATGAGTCCCGTAGTCTTCGAAGAAATCTCTCATTTCGTCCTCGTCTGCCTGTTGGGCGAGTCGGTTTAATTGGCTCATCGCTTCGGGTGTCAAAGCTGCAGGGTCGCTCTGGGTCTGGGTTCGCATTAGTGCTAAGGTTAGGCACGTGACCTCTGTCAGCACTACAGTTTTGCCTGCCAAAAGGTCGGCCGAGATTTGGGCCCATAAGGTGGAAGTCATAAACCCTTGCGTCTTAAGTGTATTTCGTCTGCTATCTGCGGCTCTATTAACTTCATCCGCTGCTCCGTTTACCCTCCCTCTTCTCACCCTTTCGTTGAGGTAGTCCTCCAGCTCTGGCAGCGTGGAAATGAAGCTGGATTTTACCTCGGGTTGACAGCTCGAAGCCAGGGGGTGCACTTGAAACTGAGCAGGGACCGTATAACGGCAGTCTGGAGTAAAGGCAGTGTCATTTGCCTTATCCCACCACCACTGCCAGAGCGGTCGAGCAAAACCCGGATCGCGGCTTCCCATCATTGGATTGGCTCGCGAGATGTCATAACCCAAGTTCAAATAGTCCACGCCAGGGTACATAGGCTTGGCTTCGGTACAACCTAAAGTTGCTTCTGCTACTGCTGGAACTGCTTGGACTTTTTGACGAGTCACAACGCAAACAAAAATAAAATAAAAATAAATACAATTTAAAATAAAATAAAATTTAAAATAAATTAAATCTTAACTTTATTTAAATGTTACATTTGTTTGTAATTATCTAGTTTTGAAAAAAATACGTTATAATTTGAGCAGTGCAAAAGATAATTTAAAAAAATAATAATTTACAAAAATCGACATAAATTTACCAGGTTGCTCAGCGAACTTGGGTGGAAGAGTCCAATCGTCCAGTACTCCCAGCTGTAACAACCTAAATGGATGAAACACATGATTTGATGCATCGGCAGAAGATTTACGAGATAACAAGAGTAAATGGAAGGATGCATAAGACGTTTTTGAACCACTTAAAGATAGAAGTCCACTTAGAGGTTAGGGTTTAACACATGCGCAACACCGAGGGTTGTATATTGTTTTAGGGTCCTGAGAGTACTAACTTGCGGCGCCATCGAAGTAAAAAGGGAGTATTTATATGTATACATTAGCGTTTAGGGTTTAAGGTTGAATTTATTGGAATGTGTTGTCTGTTCCACGCGCCTGGTTGCGTTGTGTCGCGTTAACCATTATGGCTTGTCTTGTTTGATGCCGACTCTTGTTTCATGGAGCGTGAACTGAACAGACCTTTTTTTCGTATTTATGTTGTTGGAGGAGCGACGCGAGATTTAACGTCCCGTGCTGCGACAAGGAACATTGTTTGCCAGTTAACCGAACAAGGAAATGTCGCGTGCACCTCAGAGAACACTAAGCCCTTCTTACACCCATAAACTCCCCGGAATTTTTGCATTAACATCCTTAGCCAAAGTAACACTCGAAGTCACCTCTTCCCACCACCTATACCCCAGTACCCCTCCACCCACCCACTCACCAAACTCGGCTTTCTAGCATACAATTCGCCTCTTTTGTAGTTGTACTCAAATGTAAGATTATGTAAAAATAAGTTCCAATGCTGTCTGGTGGGTACATAATGCGCGAAACACAATTCTATCCAAAATTCTCGGTTTGAAACCGTAACCAAAATTAAGCTACAGGAATAGAAACGAACAAAAGCTGCTCTAATAAATCATGAAAAATTATGCAAATGAACTTCCGTGGGTGCATATCTTAATTGCTAAACTGCTGAGTTGCTTAATTGCTAAACTGCTGATTGCTTAATTATTGAACCGCGAATTTATCATGGAACGAAGAAGATAACTTAGGCGTTCAATGACAGCCATTGAAACGTACATGTTTACTATCAAAAAGCTTCCTCATAATATGTAACCGAGTTTAGCCAAAAAATTATTGCTAATTTCTTCCTACTATGCCGAGCCGAGCGAGCTATGCCGCGCCGAAGGAGCTATGCCCGCACATAGCTGAACCTAATTGTTACCGTGCAAACACCTTGAAGCTAATAAGAAATGAAACAAATAGGAAAATCGCATCGTAATTGATTGGAAGAGAATGTAAGTAGATGCCAACTGTCACTATAATTATCTTTTTTTTAAAAACAATGGCGTAAAACAACCTGAACTTCAAACTTGGCGTTAATTTATATGCAATGTAATGTGGAAGGTGGGGCGTGTAAGATAGTTTTGGACTCTCGTTTTGCTATCTTGACTATTTAGTGCATGACTCGGGTTAATTTATGCGGCGACCCAAGAAAAGTCTAAAAAAAAGGTGCAGAGAAATGGTTCTGGAACATGTGTTTGACTAAGATCTTGAAGTCATGCGATACGGATGCAGCAAAGGCAATTTGGCACTGCGACAAGTTCTGGTGTCTTGTAAGATACGATTCCGGGGGGGGGGGAGGGGGGAGACAGGTTTAGATTGAAGAGCGTTGTCTTACCAGATGCAGAGTCCCAGTAAGATAACTCCAGTGAAGAGAAAACACGCCAACACCCAACAAACACTTCTCCGACACCGATTTCGGGGCTTCGTTGCTGGCTATATGAAATACGTGATGGAAAAATACAAAAAAAATGAAAATATTAAGCTTGAGATTATTTAAAATCGCCCGCCCCCCTAAAAAAATTAAAAAGATCAAAATGAAATAAAGTTCAATAAAAAATAAGATAATTTTTGGGGAGAAGTGAAGGCACGCGAGATCCAAATTTCTTTTACCTGAAGTATTGCAGAACACGCCTCTTCTCTGATCATTACTTCAGTCTCCAGTCGACCTGGCTCCTGCTGTGTAGCTCCATTCTTCTGATTAAGTGAAGAAACGGCTTTATAGTGGACCGTCAGTGTACTGCTTGATGGAGAAAACTGGGATTCATCACCGCTGCTCTCGCATGTATAACTTTGGTCGTTGTAGTCCATCCTTCATGTAACCTCAATCCGGTTATTGTGCTTTCGGTTAACGTTCCTGGGACTTATTGCGTGATGGTGAGGTGGGGGAATAGAAGAATGTAAAACAACAAATTAATTCGGGCTATTTTTTTTTTGGGGGGGGGGGGTTACCTTACCTTACCACACATAATTACTCTTTCGTGATTAGAAACCGAACTTGAGACGTTCCAGAATAAACACTGACATGAATAATGGATCCAGCTAAGCCAACTTTTGCTCCGTAATGATTTGTCGTACGTTATGAAAGGAAGGAAAGAGATACGGCATAACGGTACGGGCATCGCCCTTTATGAAATTACTAATAAATTGATTAGCAACTAAAGGTATACTATCTTGAAAAATAATTTTTTTACATTTAAAAAAAATTGCAACGGACACTTTACTTTTTATGAACGTTTACTGTTTGATTCGACAATTCCACGAATACACATTTTCGTAAAATCTATTTTAATTCAGTTTTCCTTTAGTAAAAATTTGATAATTTTTAAATTGTACTCTGAAGTTGTACTGTTAAATGTACTGTACAGTTCCCATGAGTTTATATAGTAGGCCTACTCCAATGCTTACTACGGTGCACAACAATGAAACCGTCCAACAATGAAACCGTCCAACAATGAAAAACTCGGGAAAACTTTCGAAGTATTCATTGTTGGATGGTTTCATAGTTTCAATGATAAAAAAAGAAAGAAAGCTTCCAAAGGTTTCATTATTGATGCGAAAATTGATCGTTGAAAGTCGAGAAATTCATTGTCGGATTTTCCGATTGCGTTAAAAAAAATGAGATTTCCTCTATATCGAGCTATCTATTCTATATCGAGCTATCTAATCTTTATCGAGTTTCAAAATCTGAATGTTTTGTTAGGAATGTTCTATGAAGGAACACCTAACAATGATTTAAATTATGGGATACGCCAATTGATGGTGCTCGATAGATCATAGTCTATTGACATATCTTACTAAACTATTCCGTGAAACTGAAAAATTTCCATGATTTAAATTTGCCAATATTGTGTAAATCCATCTGAACTTTCTATTTTGTTCATTTTTTACAGTTTCCATAAACGTTTAAAACTCTAACAATGGAATACTTTAAGAAATTAAAGAAAGCTTGTAGCACTCTTAACTTTGTGTTGTTCAAAGCTTAACGTTGTATTGTTTTCTTCCAAAATCCAGTTGTTGGAAGTTGACAAGTTCAAGAATGAATACTCCAAGACTGAAATACTTTAAGCGACTTCTAAAAGGCTTGCAAGCAGCACTTCAACTTCCGAGCTACTTTCTAACTTTTTACTGTCGGAGGGAGCTAACATGTGATGGTTGAATACAATGAAATTCACTATTGCGTTTTACCGTTCACAAGTTGTTTTTCCCTATTATATAACCGAGTTTTAGCCAAAAGTTGTTCCTAAATTTCTTCACCTATGCCTAGCCGAGCGAGCTATGTCGCGCCGAACGAGCTATGCCCCTTCGTAGGTATACAGGATATGTGTCACTTCAAGCTGTCAATTCCTTTTAAGTTTTCCATCCAATCTGCATTCCGCGAATGTAAATGTTCGCTTATATAAGGAACACCTACCATGATTTAAAAGTTATGTACCTATACGATACGCTGCGATATGCCGATATAAAAAGGAAACCCATAGATCATACTCTACCATTGACGTATCTTATCTCGATTCGTCTCAGAAAAGTTCATATAATGAAGTTAACTTGGTAAAGGAAGCTGTATGCGTGGTGGGCCAAGAAGAATTCAATAAACAAGATAAACTTCTGGGTGCTGTATTTTTAATTTATCCGTTTTGAGCCTTTCAGGGCGGCCCTTCGTTATTAGCTAATAAAAAAAAGAGCCCAGGGTTCTGTTTCTGTTTTGGCGAGTCTTAAAGAGTTCCAAAGTTACCATGCAGACGGGTTGCGTATAGTATGTGTAGTGTGTGTGTTGCCATGGGTAATAGTAGCGCCAGTAGCGCAGCCCTGTGAGTGATTGATACATAACTGACGCCATTATCTTACAACGAGGCCATAAAGCTGACAAATTGGCCTGGGAGCCCCGTGCTCTGGCCTTGCTATTTAGACACAGGCACCAGAGTCGCAGGTTCTATAAGCGTAACAATTGCTCAACAAAGAGACAGACCCTATCCAGTATATGCCTATACAGTATACAAAAGATGAGGTCAAAGAGGCAACGGAAAATTGAGTTGGGAGCTCCCAAAAGAGAAAGAAAGGAAAGGAGCCAAATTGGCCCAGCTGTCACACCCGCCGATGTCCAACGCAAACCCTAATACACACAACACGGGGACAGCAGAAGCACAGAAGCTCCACACAAAAGTAAAAGAGAACTAGAAACCCTCGCTACGTTTTGTCCCATGGCCCTTTTCAAGTCCAACCAAACCCACAAGGCGCATAATGCACTGATTGTTATAGCTTAAGACTGAATAAGATTCCTTCTGCTCAACTTTTCAAAAGACAACCTAGAGCTTACCTCTCTTCTTTTGGTTAAGGGAGTACTGCACAATACAGATCTTGAGGTCAAATTCGCTTAAATCTTCCAAAATTAAATCTTCAAATTCGCTTAAATCTTACAAAATGCAGTTAAATATTGCCAAAATTCTCTTTAACCCACTCAAGTAAACAATATTAAACTTGAGTTCACTTAAATCTTACCAAAATTCGCTTAAACCTGACAAATTCGCTTAAATCTTAATAAAAATTCACTTAATTCGTAGAAAATTCGTTTAAATTTGGAAAATTCCCTTCAATATTACAAAATTCGCCTAAATCTTAACAAAATTTGCTTAAATTACTTTATATTCCAATTCGGGATGGATTTTCCCTGATTTGTATTGTATTACTGTATTCCAGGTATTGTGTAGAAGGAATATAAGAGTATGAGGAGTATAATGGCTTATACCTGGATTATATCTTTTAAGTCTATTAGCAAATACTCTTCAATCTCGGGCAAACCACATGCAATAGACGCATTGCAGCATTTATCTCCAACATCCCTTCAACTACAGTTGGGGAAAAAAGGGGGGAAACTCGACATGTTTGGAGTAGAGCACAAGGTGACTCATTTGCATGTGCACAATACGTGTTACCTGTCAATTTCTTTTGTGCTTCGAGCGCACTATACGCACAGTATACGAACTGCATACGAACCGCACAGATGCAGCGGAGGATAAATTTTTAGGCAAATAAAGGGCTGTTCTGTTTCCCTTATGCGGAAACTTTAGGTGACGTGGCCCTTTCTAGCTTGCTTTTTAGCGAGGTTTTTATATTATATTACTACACAAAAGACAGAAGTAAAATGGCTTTTTTTGTTCAAAAGGACCTTCTGAGCTTTGAACTGTGCTGTCTGACTCAAAAAGACTGGTTGGACAACATTAGGGGGTTTAAAGGAGTACTGTATGTACAGTACTTACATAACACACAATACGCGTCTAAAGCACGCGTAAAAGACGCGGGACAGCATGGTGCCCCTTTGTCAACTTAACTTCCGGTAGCCATTACGCCGTATTGGAAGTGCCTTTTGGACCATCTTGTTTGTACAGCTGAGGTTGGAATCTTGCGTAGAAATATCGGAAATCGGAATGTTAAGCTGTTTAAAAAATATCCAGTGCTTAAACTTAACCTTGTGCTTAAGAAGAAGTGGAGCAGATGTCGTTAAGTCAAATAAACACAATAAATTCTAAAGATTTAAGCGACTAGAACATTTCAACGAATGGTAACGACACCAAAGATTTTTAATATGACAAGTAACTGCGAATGATGCATGTTTGCATCTGGTTTGCAAATTAGCTAAAAACGGGTTCGTTATGTTGTGGGCCAATTATGGGTTACCGGCGTACTGCACCAAGTGACTTAATTTGGGGGTTCGATGGAGCCCTTATTGGTTTCCTTTTTTAAATGCAGCGATTTATAATACGTTCAAAAGTTTATGGATTTTATGGAGGCGGATATCTTCGTTGTATGCAAATTAGGAAATCTGCAAAGAAAGTCATTGACTATGAAAAGGGCTGTTCTGTTGCGTTAGTGAATTTGCATGTTCTTCGTATTTGCATACGAGAGTTTCTCAAGTCACTTGGGAGTTAGCGGGGGGCCTGTGATGCATTGTATTGAAGCCTTGTTTTTTTTTTCTTCTTCTTTTTCTTGTTGTACTGGTTTTTAAAGGTTTGGCGTTAGGTTTTCCCACCTTCTGCCTAACAACTGCCAAAACTTGTCGCGGTAAACCAAAAGAGGTAGTTAAAATGTTCCTTTTTTTACTTGGGTGGTCAAGTTTCATTCCTTGTAGGTTTTCTTTTATTTAAAAAAGGACGTCAATGCGTATTTTCTCCTCGTAAAATAAAGAAAAGAATAAAAATGAAAAATAAAATACAGAAATATATTTGAAATGAAAAAGAAAATGAAAGAAAAGTTCAAAGTAAACAACCGAAATACAAGCTCATTACGTCTTGTTAAGAAGAGTTCTATACACATAAGATAAATAATAAGATGGATTAGCTTCACTCCAAAAGAGGCTTTTATCAAGGGTTTTAGAAGGAAAACTTTTGACATTACACTCAAGGCATCTAATGGAGCATCTTGCCCTTTCTGACCTCGGCCTGTCGTCAATGCCCCCATGCGGTAAAAACTGATATGCTGCTGCAAAAGGGTCCCTGGCACCGAGCGACTGCCGACATGACCGAACTCTTCCTAAATATCCCGATACAACGTAATCGAGTACCAAAGAGTAAAAAACGGCGTTTTTCCAAACTTGTCTATATCCAACATATTGTGTCAACTATTTCCGTACATTTTCAGCATCAATATTTTTTTAGACGGTAGGTGTAGTCTTGAAGGCCTGTTGCCAACTTATTTATTTGATCAATCAATTTTGCCACAATCAATAAAATTTGTCGGAACATGTGTTGGTTATTTTTCCTAATTTTAACGGCGTTTTATTTAAAATTTTTGCGAATTTCAACAGTGAATTTCTACTGTGAATTACAATGTCAAACACTGATTTTAGTGTAATTACTAAATTTTATGCAATTTATTACCATTTCTTTAGCTTTGCATTCAATTTACAAGAGTTTTCAACGTTTTTTTCTTTTAAAATACGGCTTATATGCTTAAGCCTGTTACTGTCGTTCATTTCTTCACAAAAAGAATTGGGTGAGGAATTGGGTATTACTTTATATTTTTCAATGTATGTTTTTCAATCTTTCTATTGTCAAATTTTTAAAAATATGCGCAGTAAAGCGACTGCAAATGTATTATAATATTTTAAAATTATAAAATGGGATTTTACATATTGCATTGGCATAAAAGGTATCATTATACAATATTAAAAAGTACAATGAAAGGATATTCTTTGAAGTGCAAATGAACGTGCATTCACCTGACGTAGATTACTAAGCATCTATTAAATAAATGGGGTTTATTAGGGTTGTAAATAAGCCAATTAGGCTATCTCAAAACGGTCGTCATATTGTTATATTAAGGTTCAGATTTTCAAAGGGAAAATAAATCCATCTTCCCTTACACAGTATGTAGGGTATACACACCTGGTCCACAGCTCAACTTCAGATATATGTCGCTCCGTTTTTATTATTATTACGTTTTTTTCCCCAAACAAAGACCAGCGTAGGCCCTTGCCTATTGCTGGTAAACTATTACGCTTAAAATAATTATAATACAACATAAAAAACAGAATATCGAAACACCCTTTCGTTCTAAACCAGAGCGTTTTTCATTAAACTATGCTAAAATAAATCTAATACAATATAAAAAACACACTATCCGCTTTTTAGCGAAAATCTCTCCATGTTAGATCGATTTACCTTTTCGCTCTAAAAACTGAGCGTTTCTTTCATCAAGTTACGTTAAAATAATGACAGTAAAATAAAAAAAAAAATCGCTCCATTAATTAGAGCGGAAAAACTTCAATTTTAAAGCGATTCGTCTTTCGCCCTAAAACAGCATTTATTTCATCATACTATGGTAAAGCAGTGCTAATGCAATAAAAAA
This sequence comes from Lepidurus apus apus, assembly GCA_022832285.1. Taxonomy (NCBI): domain Eukaryota; kingdom Metazoa; phylum Arthropoda; class Branchiopoda; order Notostraca; family Triopsidae; genus Lepidurus; species Lepidurus apus. Next base: position 9,965 of record JAGJRO010000344.1, on the reverse strand, counting down.
AAGACAATTTCACTCCGTTTTAGAGCGAATATCGCTCTATTTTTAGAGCGGAACAACTTTTTGCCCTAAGTCAGTACGTTTCTTTAATCAAATTACGTTAAAATAGTAATAATAAAAAATGAAACTAGTTCCCTGTTCATATTTATAATTCTACCAAAATAAATCTAGTAAAAAATGTAAAAATGTTCCCATATATATATAATGACTCACATTGATGGTAAATTTGCATTGAATGTAAGTTTTTTAAAGCGAGTCTTAATTTGTAAATTTTTTGTTGGCTATGTTTTTTGGTTTGAACCCCCGCCGCATAAAACTAAATTCCTATGTATTTTTTGGTAATATTTTTACAGCATAAAGATAAACTCACCCAAATAAAAAGCGTCAAACTTTAACACTCGTTAATCGTCGAGATGAACTTCCTTTAGCATGGCAAAAGTAAAACCATTTCTTGATTCCTCAACGTTATCCTAGTCATTATCCTAATCAGGCTTCAATTAAAAACCCGTCCACCACACATACGAATTTTTTCACGTTCATTCAAATTCACTAGACTTCCACAACGAAGTTCACGTTTACAATATTCCCAAGTTTTTTTTTATTACAAGATAATTTTTTGCAATTGGCACGATTTTTTTTCACTTCAACTCTGTCGAATTTAAGAGAGAACCTTCATAATCACGGACCAAGCTTTCTACCAGCTTGAAAACTGATCCTCGCGCGATGAATCCTAAGCCACGACTGAGCTGGAGCACTGGAACACTGAGCACATATAGATTCCAAGTCTCTTCAATGGTTCCTACTTCCATTCCACTCTTCCACACACTAAACCCTCATACTGCAGATGTTGTGCATACAGCTTCTCTTTTCTCATTATTTTTGTTTTAATTAAAAAAAACTAGCATATCTATCAAGTGTATAGAAGATATACTATACGGAATAAAACGCTCAAGCTTCCCCTCATTATAATGTTGAATGCGCGCAGTGCGGGTACAGCTAATTAATTAGGCACCACTGCTATGGTATGGTATGGTTTGTATGTGTGTGGAACAGGCTGAAAAACTGGTATATAACAATCTACCATTGTTCTTTCTCGTTTATTAGGTGTCCAGGTTCTCTTCAAACTGAGCCATAAATTTCTCCGTCTCTTTTTAAGTCTCTTTTTATCTTCTTTAACATTGAATGCTGACTTCTATTTGGTTGGAAAACTGCCTAATTGGACTGGCTTTTCTGGGGGGTGCTTGGACCACAGGACTGCTTGGACTGAAACAAAAACAGAAGAACTTTAAAAGGGAAGCTACCTGACTTCCCAAATCTCGAAAACACCGTTAACACACCTAAAAGAGAAGCGAAACATAAATTAGTTCGTCTCCCTGTATAACTAACGATGAGGCATACCTTCCCCCCCCCCCAAGTTTCACACCTAGAGTGAAAAAGGTAGGTTCATTAATAACAAGACAACTTCGTCCCCAAGCTCTTAAAAAAAAAAAACAAAAAAAAAAAACAGTCGAACTGAATATCACTTGAGGGGGGGAGGGTTCGTTCTACAATTACAACCTAAATGGCCAATTGAATATCACATATTTGAGGGAGGAGGAAGAGGGGGTAAGAGGGAAATTTCTGTGTTCTGCGGCTAACTGCAAGCCTAAATGACCTCGTGACGTCATCATTTCCTTTCGCATTAGCACAAGATGGATAGACGGCAGCAGTTGTGGTTGAGGCTGCTGAGGCCTACTGATGTGATGAGCAGTCCATATGGGACCAGCTGAGGAGAGAGCAAAAGAGGATGGCTTTTCTTTGTTAATTAAAGAGCAATTAGTCTGAGAAAAAGCTGAGACAGAGAACAAATTTTATTTCAATGGCAAAAAAATTCCAGGAAATAAAAAAATAGCCTGTGGAAGAAGATCTCTCCCTCTGTTTTCCTAGTCAGGAGGCTGGCTTTTAAGTACTTTAGGGTCCACCCTCTATCAATAAATCTTTAAAAGGTGCGCACAAATTTCTTACCACTTGCTCCAAACGCGTTGGAAGCCATAACCATAACTTTGGAACCATAACCCATGTCCCCTCCAAACACACACACACAAAACATTCGTAGGTCCTAACTATTATCGTATATTTAAATATACCCCCCGAACCCAGCTTTTTTTCATTCTTACCCCCTTTTTTATCCCTGTATCTCAGCACTATGTTGCGCGAGAGTACGGGGGACTGAGAAACGCTCAGTCGCAAAAGAAAGTTTAAGAAATTTAAGAAAGTTCAAGAAGTTTTCACAAAATCTTTTGACAGTAAAGTAGCTAACATGACTGAAAAGCTAAAGACAGTTAAACTTTTCTTACTTTTGCCTTAAATAATTTGAAAACTGCAAACAAATTTTCATCTACGCCAAAGTATCCAAGTCACGAATATTAATTTAAATATTGATATTGATTACGTACTGTCATCCCCTAGACTTTAGCTTCCTATATTTTTAAGAAAAATGCGTGCAATTTTTGTGCAAGTTACATACTTGGGTTATCCAGATATCACGCACGCCGTTTCATGCGCAGCAGTAATGCGCGTTCGTATACTCTCGTACTGAATCCGCGCACCTCCTTGCGGTAGCGTGGGTGTAACAAGTAGCGCTCTACGGGAGCCTTAAGCACACCACAATAATAATAAATAAAAAATCAATAAACGAAAAACAAAGAATATAACATTAAATTGTATGTTTTTATGAAGAAAAAGTCTAATTTCTACCGAGATCAAGGGTTAATCAGACAAGGGAATCTGGAAGTATTAGGATGACCCTTTTTCTTCCCCCCTCCCTCTCCAGTGGCATATGCCCCCTGCAGATGTAACACGGGGGGTGGGTCTCGTCAAGGGGGTTGTTTTCAGGGCTTTTGGGGTTGAAAAGGGTTAAAGCGTATGGAAACGAGACTTTTGGGCCCCCAAACGCTGTTCTTGTTTGCTTTTAAAGGGAGCGAAAACAGCAGGACACGTCTTGGAATCAGATGGTTTTGGGGAGGTTTTTCCTTTTGTTTCAGATCGAGTTGATTGGCTTTCTAGGGGAGATATACGGTTGTGGGGTATTACAGACCGAAACTGAGCTAAATCTTTCCATTTCTTTGAAAGATTTTTCCAAGGTTCGCTCGCAATAATGCACTTTTTTTATTTTGTTGCTTAGCCGAAACCTCCCAGGAGTTTCTTGACTATAGAGGATAGGATATAAAATGAGACACCATTTGTCATCACTCACAACGTTATAGACAGCGAAACAAGAGGAAACTTGTGGAGGAGGGAAGCTGTAAAAAAAGATCCTTAAAGGTTGGGGAGGTTCAGTGTTTGCGTTTTTCGGAAGATTTTCGGGTGGCAGATAATAAAAGTTTATTTTTGTGTATAGGCAAAAGGTTTTCTGGAATGTTGTACTGTACCACTGGGGTTTTCTTGGAGTATTGTGCGAGGGTGTGAAAGAGGGAAGAAAAAGGGTTATATGTGTTCCGTTTACGCGGTTTCAAGACCTTCAAACTCGGGTTCCCCACACTGCCGCCCCCAATTTTTTTTTATGTTGTAACGCAATTTGAACTTCTCAATGAGCCATTTGCGCCACTCGTTATTTTTTACGACGTCGCCTGTTTGCTCGCGAAGCTCAAGGCTTGAGGATTGCAGAGCCTTTAAAAGACCGTTTCTTAAAAAAAAGCGGTAGGTATAGTCAGTATATATCTGTTGCGCGCCCTTGCTCAGACGCCAGAATTACACACGAGTCTCTTTATAGACTTCAGTGTTGGGGGCTACTTCAAGTCAAGTTTGTTATACCACAACTAGCCAAACTAGCCACAATTGGCGAATGAACTACATTTGCGTTCAAAGCGAATATATTTATCTAATGGCTCCAAATGCTCCAAATGTGTTGCTTAAATTGCATACATTATCCATTGTATAAATGATTATACAGAAATAAAGGAAGTGGTTGTTCAGTTTATTTTTAAGAAAATGGCTGGAATCAGATACACATGGACTGCCTTATACATCACAGTGTCGTAATACTATTAACAGTCTTGGAATCGTATTACAAAGCTAGGTCGTAAACCTCCTTTGCTTGATGACTCAATTCACTGTGATTTACGTTTTCGTGTCCTTAAAGAACCTTAAAGATAAACATATGAACTTAACCTCATACAACTGTCGTAAACTCTTATACGACACAACTTCACTGTTACATTCCTTACGATGACACTCAGACTCAAGGCTCCCGTATGCTTAAACTTATTGACACGGAACGATCACAGATGGCGCTGCTTTTTTAAAAAAAAACGAAAATCTTGCATAAGAAAGTACACATGAAAAACAAGAGATATAGATAGTTAATTGCCGGCAAATTTTCTACTTCTACTATTCTAGTTCTTCTACTTCTAGCCGGCAATTTTTAGAATATTTTGTTAATGCTGTGGCCAGGGCCGCCCAGAGGTTAGACGGGGCCCGGGGCAAACCTAAAATGAAGGCCCCTTTTGTGCACATAAGAAACTGTAAAAAAAAAAGTATTTAAAAAATTGAAAACCTTATGTAATCTTGATTAAATCAGACTTGTATAGACAAGTTTCACAAGCTTTAAAAAGTGCTGAAAAAAATGGGCAGTTTTGTAAAATATTTTTTTAGCAGTTTTTTTGTGTACAAAAAATCCGAGGGGGGCCCCCAAGCAGCCGGGGCCCGGGACAAATCGCCCCACCCGCCCCACCCGCCCCACCCGCCCCACCCGCCCCACCCGCCCCACCCGCCCCACCCTCTGGGCGGCACTGGCTGTGGCAGCACAATTTTCCAAATCAAGTCCTCTAATATTCAGAACAAGCTTTCTCGAAAAGCTCTAATTATATTTTAAAAACAATGCACGCCATAAATGGTCTTCTTTTTAGCTCCCACGCGCACAACCAATGGAATTTCCTTGTCAATCCAACGTATTTTACGCAGCTGAAAACTTAAATGTTGCATACTAATTTATTATGCAAAGAAAAGACTTATCTGTGAGTTGTGCACTAGCTAGTAGGCTTAAACATTACTGTCAACGCATTTTTGCATTGAATATTTTTTTTGTCCCAAGAAAAGTGGTTCCAAATGTTCCTATGCTAACGGCCTATATCGAGCTGTGGTGCTATATTCGGTATCCTTAACTCTTATTAATTAACATTCGTAGCAAGCACAGTAAGCGCTTATGACAGTTATTGCACTCATGGGAGATAAATATCTTATATGATCATAAAGGTTGTTTGTTTTAGAACTGTCAATTAACTAAAATCTGATTGATTCTCTCATCACATTAATTGCAATACATCATTGCATATATTCCATTTAATCCCATTAATGATATTTATATTATAACTAATTACATTCAATTAATAACAGATTTGTACTACAGTATTAAAAATGTTACCTCTTAATACATTAACTTCTATAAATGAATTTAGCATATACAAAAGAATTTAGCATACACAAAATTAATTTAAAAAAAACTTAACATGCACAACTCATATGATAGACATACGACAGACAGTGAAGCTATTTGCATGCACTGCAACCTTCTCCTGTACGAAAACAACCTTTCATCTTTTTTGTTCATTTGCTTCGTTTTCTTTAGCGAGTTCTTTAGGAAGGCGTTTGGAAAACTTCTGCACGACTATAAATAGGTGTCGAGGTTCACCGCTTTTTGGCATAGCCGCTTGAAAGACATCTTTTCGCAAGTCCGTCAGCATATAGACCGCTTCTCTGCACTTCCAACTTACCAACGAACGAGCGACATATCACTCACACACACACATTACTTTTATTTCTTGCGTTCAGTTTTTCATCCTTGGTAGTTTTTCAAATAAAATAAAAAAAGACAAAAAATTGTTATTACAGTGCTCAAAGAAAAGCACAAGCTAGCCTTTCATGTTTATTTTTCCTACCAACATTTTTGGCTTGGGTGTCGGACGCTATATATCTAAGTCTAATTTCTATACCCCACTATAGGGCAAGCTATAAGGTCCAAGTGGTCCAAACCCAAATGACTTTAACGCCTATAACCAGAATTACAGCCTTCTTTTTTACATTTGGCCGAGAGAGAGGGAGAGAGAATTCTTCGACTGCCATAATTGGAAAGCACGAGCCCTTTTCATAACGCATCTCAATAAAAAAAAATCTTATTTTAGATTCGTAAAACCCGAAGCACGTTTTTACATCGCTACTGACTCCGCACCACGCGCCCTTATTTTTTTTTATTTAAGACATACAAAATAAATACGAAAAAAATGGTGCAGACCATCATCTCATACATATTGGAGGACTCGCATCACACGTAATCGTGAAGACAAGGATTTCGGGGCTGGGAGAATGTGTGTATGTGTGTACTCCGCCCTGTGCTAATGACATGCAAGAAGGTTGGGAGAGAAGAAATTCTTCGTCTTTCTCATTGCATGTCAACAAGCTCCCCCCTACTGGAGAACCCCCGAAAGGATTTTCTTTATCCCACACCAGGTAGCTAACACCCCTCTTACGGCGTATATAATGTGTGTCTTTTCATTACCTTTCTTGTAAAAGATAGGATAGGCACAGGCTAGAAGCTTAGAACCTTAGAACGATCAACCCGGATAGCACAGCAAGATACCGGGCATGCTAATCAAACCGTATGATAGCAAACATGTATATAGGGACTATTGGTATGGGATTTTAATTTGACTCCATAGAGCCTGTAGACCTTTTCTTATTCTTCTTATTGGAATTGGGAATTTTGACAAATCCAGGGGTTTAAATCCCAATCACACTGGAGTTTTAGCTTCCAGGGCGCGCATACATGTATGGGAAATTTTAGTAAGATCTTACGAAGGATATCGGTAGAACATGAATTTGTTTATAAGAAGATTTATTTGTATAGATTTGGTTAAGGGTTAAGATGCCCGTATTGCTTAGCTTGTTACACCCGAGGTGGCGCGCAGTGTTGGGTTTTGTTTTGGGAGGATATGCACGCGCATTCAATGTTTCGTGCAAGATACGTTTTATAACCATAATACTCAATTTGTGTTCAGTTTTTCTTTTTAAAAATGCAATAAAATGGATTAAAATCGCTTGCTAGGAGATGGTAAGTCTCCGAAATGCGTGATCTTATGAAAAATGAACGAAGTGCAAAGCAAGTGACGACTTATTTTGCTTTTTTCGAATTAATTTAGGCGAAGGTATGAAAATAGAAGTTGTCGCGTACTTCTTAGACATATTAGCTATATTACTGTCAAGAGACTTTGCAAGAATATGTTCTATTTTGTTACTCCTATACTTTTTACGTACGAGTGTTTCTGCCTTCCCATGTGCTACAGTGGCATTGGAAAGCATGGAGCTAAAGGTTACCTTTCGCGTCCCCAACTCTTGAGCTAAGGCTTACCGTTAGCTCGCCGACTTCCTGAGGAGCTAAGGGTCAGCACTGAGAAAGACTAACGGGAGAACTCGCTCTTTGATTTGAACAGTAGTGATAAAGAACGTGTTTGTAATTTAATTTAATTAACAATAAAATGCAAAATAATGCATAAAATGCACAAAATACACAATATACAATACAATAATTTAATACACTAATAAAATGCCCAAAATATAATACAGTAATTTAAAAGTAATTAATTTAACGAATATACGCGAGCGTATATTCGTTAATAGGCGCGAGCCTACGCCGGTAGAAAGAGAAAAAAAAAACGAATATACGGAAGCCTTAAATGTAACAAAAGTGGGTTATATGATTTGACGAGCAGTTCGTTGAACCCAAACTAAAAGCATATGAAATATAATTTCTTGTGAACTTTCTTTGTTGTAAACTGCCGGGAATTTTCGCGAAATACCAAAAATTTCAAATTTGGAGTCAAGTCGAGCCGTACGGTGTCGTGCTGGGTGGGAAAATAGCATTAAGTACCAAATTTTATAAACATAAGTGGCGATAAGATAGAGAACATTAAAGTCGAAAGCATAATAGATCACGATTACTTGGGAAGTGAAAGGAATAAATTGGGCTCCATCAAGCAAATTTCCCCCAACATGTGTGACTTGGTTGGGTTCTTATCTTAATGACTACTAAAAGGGCCTTATGGTGTTTGCAAAAGGGGGGCAGGAGGGAAAGAAAGAGGACTTACTCTGGGTCTTGACTTCAAGAACCCACAAAGTACTATTCTTGAATTCACAAATTTCCATAACACTTAAGAACAAGACAAGGGGTCCCTTTTCCCTTTTTTTAAAATTTTTATTTTCTAATATTTAATATTTTTTATAGAAGCATATTTAGTTAAGACCTGTTTTTTTAGCTAGTTGTAAAGTGCCGCTCCTTTAAAATTCAATGAATTATTTAACAGCTTGATTAATTTGATTATATGTATATGTCATCATTTAAAGAGTTTCAGAAGCTTTTCTAAAGGCAAAAAGAGGTTTTCTCAATCTTTCTAACATATTGGAGCTAGGGAACGAATGGTGTTAATTATGTGATAATCTTGATTATAAATCTTAATGTACTGTGGCATTAAAATATTTATTTGAATTCGAACATTAACTTTAGACATTTACCTCATGCTTGCTTGCTATAAAGTGTTTTACGTAAAACGTCTTTAGTATTAATAAAATATGGTAAATCAGGCAGGTTTCTACGAGAAGACAAGGCTTTCAGGTTTAACTGGTTCGTTTTCATAAAACAAGACGACAGGTTTAACTGTCGAATAAGCTGTGACAACGGAAGGTTAGTAGTGGTGAATGTGGGTAGGTGGCTGTCCTGGGCTTGGTCTGTTGTCAATTTTGAAATTTGTAGAGGTTTTATTTACTGTTGATTTTTTAAAGAAACGGCTGCATTGCAAAGCTTGTAATTTGGTTACGGGAAGATTTTTTTAAAAGGATTTTGAAAATCAGAAGTGCATTCATAATTACTGGAATGTTAATGCCATTTAAAGTAGAAAAATAAGTTAAACTGTCAAGGAAAGTCAAGCCGTTACCCGTNCACCAAGAAAATTACGGGAAGTATAATGTATAGCATAAATTAGGCAGAAAACTAAGTTACGGTTTAATGATACAAGGTGGAGGCAGTAAAAGGACACCAGCACAGCTACGTGCGGCTCTTACGGAATCTTCCAAAGTGGTAGCATGTGGATGAGTTTCCCGTGGACAAATAAAACCAAACACATCTTCTCCATGCAGAAACGTCTTCAATATAACACATTCTTTAAAATCCAAGTATCTCGGTAGTTCGGCAGAAAAAAATACCTCTCACGGTGCTCGTAAGTTCGGTGTATTTCGTCTACCAACGTCATTATGTCACACATGTATTTTTCAACACACTCGTTAGGAGGAACCAAATAACTCCATGCAATAGATACAAAAGCCATCGGTGTGCACTGACCACCACGACTAGAAGCAGGAAAAACATGCGCAAATTGCGAATACAGCGCTCTACAGATCAACCTCATGCTTAAACACCAGAAAAAAATGAACAGATGTATTAAGTCACTGTGTAAAAGAAAGCAACCGTAGTGAAATGTAAATACATGTTTTCAACTATGAATAACCTATCAATCGTGAAAAATCCAACTGAGTCTCAATAAAGAACGGAATCCAGGAATTATCCAAATCTCCAAGAAATAAATCGTCCGAATTCCAAAACTTCTAGTACATAATATAGAAGTAATCAGCTCACGAAGGTAACAGGAAGTGCTGAAACACGAAATTGTTATCCATTGAATATTACCTGATACTCCTAAAAATTCCAAAAGATAACCAGCCGGAATAATTATTCAGGAATTATCCAGTTATCATTGGGAAAACAATCGTCTGTCCAGAACAAATTATACGACATAATAATGACAATGCAAACAATGAATTCCGTTCGCAAAGGTACTGCAAACAGTACACAAAAATAAATAAGTCTAATTAACATTGCAGTCACAAAAATTAGAGCAGGTGACTGGCGGATCGGAGAAAACAAAAAACAAGGATTTTTCCAAATA
>JAGJRO010000219.1:0-81974 GCA_022832285.1 Lepidurus apus apus | reverse complement strand
CCGTTTTGTCTCTGCTAAATTGTAGGTTCAGTTGTTTTCCCCATTGTTCAACGGTTTTAATGCAAGACTGTAAGATCCTAACATTCACTTCTCCATTTTATATATTTTATAAATTATATATTAATATTGCATATTTATATATTTGTATTTAATAGCACGAGCTACGATCATTGCTAATATCAATTTATTATTTATGTTATAAGAATTGTACTATAGAAATTAAGTTAATTAAATAATATTAGATTAAGGAATTGGAATAATAAAAGGGGAGATTTGTCTAAGAGTCGCGAATGGATATCAATAATAGGGTTAATTTGTCATCTGCAGGTGCGTTGTATGAAATTGGTACAGCATCCTAACGTGGTTCGGTTATACGAGGTTATCGACACGCAAACCAAGCTCTATTTGATCCTGGAATTGGGAGATGGGGGAGATTTGTATGATTATATAATGAAACACGAGCATGGCTTAGACGAGGAATTGGCACGCCATTATTTTCGTCAAGTAAACAATTATTTTCCGTCCAATTAGCCGAAACTTTTTAACTAAACGCAAAATAAGCTATTAATTTCGGGTTTTGTACGTTTTTGCCTAACAGGTGGTGCACGCTATTTCTTACTGCCACAAGCTGCACGTAGTTCATCGAGATTTGAAACCGGAGAACGTCGTATTCTTCGAAAAGCTCAATATGGTAAAGCTGACCGACTTTGGATTTTCAAATCGGTTCAATCCAGGCCAGAAACTAGAGACTTCCTGTGGATCTTTAGCCTACTCAGCCCCAGAGATTTTGCTGGGAGACTCTTATGATGCTCCAGCAGTGGGTAAAAGCAAAAAACAGCAACTCGTTGAGAAACGTACTACTTTTTTTGGATATTTGGTTTTTTTGGATATTTGGTTTTTGTAGATATTTGGTCCCTGGGAGTCATTTTATACATGTTGGTATGTGGTCATCCTCCATTCCAAGAAGCAAACGACTCGGAGACGCTTACAATGATTATGGACTGCAAGTACACAGTTCCCGCTCATGTTTCCGAGGGTTGTCGAAGGTAAATTTGAAATAACATGAATTTTTAAATTAAAAAATGAGAAAAGTGTCGGGAAAAAAAGGATTTTTTTTTGGGGGGGGGGNGGGGGGAATGAAAGGAAAAGCATTAATAAAGGTTCGATTTCACCAAACAGACTGATTGGACTCATGTTACAAAGGGAACCTGAGCACCGAGCTACTTTAGAAGGGATCGCTAACGATGCTTGGCTGCAAGCAGGTTCGCCAGTAACCCCAGCGGATTATTTGCCTCTTGTATCTCGGGAGCATTTATCAGAAGATGACCACGCCCTTATTATACAGAAGATGGTGAATGGAAAAATCGCTACCAAAGAGGAAATTTTAGAGTAAGGGAATTGAAATTTTCGATATATTTCATTGCTTTGGGGCTTTTTTAAATATTTTTTTGTGAAGGTCGTTGGACAAAAACGAGTATAATCAGACCACAGCAACGTACTTTTTACTGGCAGAACGGAAATTACGAGCCCAGCGTCAGGAACAAGCTCAAATTATTAACCAAGGACAACGATTGGCAGTATTGACTCCTGAGAAACCGTAATTTCTTGACTATTTTCATTATTATCTTCCAATGAAATGATTCTAACAAGGAAACTTTGGTTGTATTCTTTGGGTACGTTAGGCCTGTAGTGAAGGAAAGACCTTTTCTGCCTTCAGACAACAAACGGAGCATGTTAACCCTAACTCCGGTCCATATTCAACCTTCAGCAACTCCCAAAGTGGACTCCCCAGAGGTACTAAATTACTTAATTTTATTTATTACTTTTTGTTTAGTTTATATTCCATTTATTTTACTGTGTATTTATTCTTCTTAATTAGTATTGGCTCTATTTAAGCATTATTCTTATTTTAAACATTGATTTCATAGAGCTATTGCTCATTTCATCAATTGGTAGGTCTCTTTTCAGTCTTATTTCAAATTTAACGCCTCGTGTAAAGTACTTCAATTATTTCTCAGGGCTCCCGTAACTTTAGCTTATTGATGCGAAACAGTCACAGATGGCGCTGATGTTTGTTATTGTTTTGAAAGTCTTGCGTCATATTTGAAAACAATTTATGCCATGTATTTTCTTTTCTTAGTACCAAGTACACAACGAAAGGAATACTTCTAGTCTGTGTATTTCACGTTGCTGAAAACTTAATTTGCGTACTCCTAATTTAATGCCGTATAGTTATTAGTCGTTTATTCTATTAGTAGTATCTATTTTCAGTCTTATTTTGATTTAAAGCCTCGTATAAAGTAATTCTGTCATTTCTCAAGGCTCCCGTAGCCGTAGCTTATTGATAAGAAACATCACAGATGGCGTTGATGTTTGTTATTGTTTTGAGTTGCGTCGTATTTGACAACAACGTATACCGTACGTTTTCTTTTAGTACCTAGTACACAACCAATGGAAAGTTTCTAGTCTATGTGTTCCACATAGCTGAAAAATTAATTTGCATCTACTAATTTATTATGCATTGAAACTTATGTATGAGTTGTTCACCAGCTATTAGTATCATTTTTGCATGAAATGCACTGGTTTTTGTTCAGAATTTGTTCAGAAATTCTTCAGAAATTCCCCTGTCAAGCTTAGGTAAACGGGAACTTAAGCAAATTATTGTTTTAACTAGTTATTTACAGTGTCCGATGATACTTTCAAGTTTTACTTAGAACAAGATTGTTCATTGCTGTCGTTTTTCTTGCCTTTATCCGACAATAGCTGCCAAGGCGACCTCGACAATGCAGTATCGTTACAGAAGAAGACGAAGACGCGTTATCAGGCGCTGGTAGTACGGGTAGGCGGAGCCAACGAACTTCCAACTCGTCGCTAGCGAGTAGTCAACGCTCGTCCAGCAGTTCGCTGGCCAATCAACGCGTTTCCAACCAGAATATAGCCCAATCCTTACGCAACAGGGGCATCCTCAACTCCGCGGCGGTCAACAACAGCGTTAGCGTCAATCCCATCGGAATCCCTTCCAAAAGCATGCATCTCGACCTGGACAAGGAGAACCGACTCATTCCGGCGGTGGTACCGATTTCCGAGCCTCTTGTACCCAGTATTCAGAAAGTCTTGGCCGCTCCGGCTCCTTTCCCCACTACCTCCAACCTCGGTCTGGGCCTGCGCAGTCCGCGGACTTCGCCACTCACGTCGCCCGTCGTTACCCCGCGCGCGGTCCCGGCGGCGTTGTACCGTACGCCGAGTATCGAGCGAACGTCAGGTAAAAACACGCCCTCCTCGTTGTCACCGACGTCGCCTTCGACCCCTTCCTCACCGGGGTCGTCCAACTCACCGTCGTCGCTCATGTCGCCTCCCGGGAGCGGTAGTACCTTACCGCTGTCGTCCTCCTCGATCGGTTCTAATAAAGGAGGCGGAGGGCGGTCCTTATCGTCCCCCAATCGAATGCTCCATGCGGTCAGGAGCTCGCCGCAGTTGGTACTCAACGAGATCTTCGAGGAAGGTGAGAACGAGAGCGAGAGCGAAATGACGGACCACATAGAGGGCAATACCCGGAATCGGACGCGAGCAGACCTCGCGACCTCTTCCTCGGCACGGTCGCATCATCACCGGAAGTCGCATTGGCGGGCGAGTTCCTTGGAGAGTCGCGTATCGACAGGTAATGCCTCGAATCCGACGCTGGTGGCGTCGACCGCGAACCCGTCGCCGAACCTGGTCCGGCGGTACGAGCAGCGACGCAAAATGGCGAAGGCTCGCACGGCGTCGTGCAGTTCATCCGACGCGAGCGACGAAGACAGCGACGCGCGGAAGAAAAGAGCCGAGAAATGGAAAGCGTTCCCTCGCCGCGACTCGCACGACGATTCCAGCGACCCGGGCAACGACCCCAACGACCCAGGTAACAGTGGTGGCGCCGGGAGTGGTCACGGCATGTGCCATAGCGGCCAGCAAGGGACGGCGGGCCAAAACCATGCCGCCGGAGCGGATTCCAAAGCTTCGGGCAGCGGAACGACGACGAATCATTCCAACAAAGGGCGATCTTGTCCGTTAGCTAGGGAGGAGACCGAGGAAGAGGAGGAAGACGAAGAAACGGACGCGACCACCCCCGTTCGCTTATACACACCGCATCGGCGACCGAGCTCGGCCCACCGACATCGCTACCGACTGCGACCGCCGAATCTGGTGGGTAGCGATACCTTACTGCGCTCGTCGCAGTCGCTCACCTCCTTGGCCGAAGTCTGTGAGAACGGGGAGTCGCCGGTGCTCGGAACCAAGTCCAAGCCGGGGCTGCTGCAGGTAACGGCCAAACCGGTGCTCCAAGCGCGGTCGACGGGAGACGTGACCAACCATGGCGGCAGTCTACCTCAAGCGTCGTACGACGACCTGCTACACAGTCCGCTCACCTTGGTGCTCAGCCGGGAACCCGCCAAGCAGCGCAGAACGATGGTCGCGGATCCCGTTTTTTATAAAGGTAACGTGCGACCGCTGAGTGCGGACGTCAGTGGTGCCACAGAAGGCAGTGGAGGTAGTCTCCATTGCAACGGAGGGCTCTTGCTCGTCAGGGACGATTCAGATCTAACTACGCTTCAGGGAATCTCGAACGATTTGAACGGAGGGACGACGGCGAGCGTAACCGCGCTCACGCTCAAGACCAAGAGCTTAGGGCGCGACGCCAAATTGATAGTGAGTCCGAGTCCGGCGGTGAAAGCGAGCACCCTAGACAGCAGTAGCGCCAAAGCTACTCACACCGGTTTCAAAGGGACTTTCAGGCGGTTACGACAACATAAACCCCAACAAACCGAGAAAGAGCCGCGTCGACCGGTGTCGGCCGAAGAAGGAAGCGCCTGGACGCCACTCAGTGCCAAACCGGTGGGGGCCTCGTTAGGGCAGAGCGCGAGTTTCCGCAGCCGGCTGCATAAAGCCAAGTCACTAGGGTCGCTCGTCAAGGAAAGACTGTTGTGCGAGGCGTCGCAGTGTCAGTTTGAATTGTGGAGACGGTTTGGCGGGAAGAAGGGAGGGGATGTTAACGGAAACGCAGCCGCCTGGCGGAGGACGCTGGGCTGGAGCAAGCTCCGCCATACTGCGGGGGGCATGGACAAAGAATCGATGACGCCCCTCCCCTTGCGCACATGCGCACACGGTGTCACGCACGTTCAAGGCGTGGGCACGCGCTGTAGTCTCTGTTGAATCGAAGACGAAGCGAATCGGAAATGCAAAAGCAACAAAACACAAGTCATTGTCCCTTTTTTAGTCACCCTTTATTTTTCACCCGTTTATGGCATTTGTTTACACTTTTTGTTGACGTTTTTTGTTTACCTTTTGTTTTTTTTACAACATGGGAATCTCAGCAGGAGAGGAGGGTTTGTTTTCTCTACGTTTGGAACTTGAGGTAACAAAAGAATGATGGGAAAAACGAACAAAGGAAATGCAAGGGAAATAAAGGTTCCAGGTTACTTTCTGGACTTAACCTGAATAGAATTAGCGCAATTGTATAAAAATTTCGAGAGAAAATTGTGGGAAAAGCAATTCGGTTTGCTAAGAGCTTTTCGGGAGAAGTGGGTATTGGTGCGTGTTTTATATATATAAGGAAAAGATAAGGGTTAGAATTGAAAAAAAAACTACCGCCAAATTGTGTTGGCCTGCAGACAACAGTCGATGGAGCTTTACTTGTCACACGGATTTGTTTTTTTGTTTTTAGTATGTTTGCGCATGTTCAGATTAAAAAGAAAAACAAAGTATTTTTGTGCAAGTTGAGTATTTATAAAAAGTTGTAGTCATGTTAGAATAAATGTACAGCTGTCGCCCGAAAATCAGAGTTGACTTATTGTCTTTAACTTATTGACTATTTATTTAGTCGACTACTTAGCGTACTATCTAGTCGACTGCTTAGTCAACTACTAGTCCACTACCTAGACGACTTTTTAGTCAACTACTTGGTCGACTATCTAGCCTACTACCTAGCTACTACTTAAGTCGACTATTTAATCCACTATTTAGTCCATTTAGTCCAGTGTTCTGGATCTTTCAAAACAGATCCGATCGGATCGGCGTTGACCGAAAATTGGCAGGGATCGGATTGATTATTTCGAGAAATTTACCGATCCAAAATGTGGTTCGTCTAATGACCACGGTTCGAAATTCTTTTCTCTGTATAACACCCAAGCGCTATTTATTCTTGTTTTCTATAAAAAAATTATCGGAGACGCCCAAAGTGGGGTTTCCTGCTTCATTTTTGCAGTTCGCATTTCATCGTTTCTGATTTCGCAGCTGGCCCTTCGCATTTTACCTATACCTTTATATCAATCTGTTCCCTTACAGTAATTTTCAAGATGGCTGCGCAATGTTTACAAAACATTGGGATTTAATCAGGTTTAAAATTACCCCAAAACCAGCTAAAACATTATGGATAATGACGCCCCGTTAACTAGTTAAACAACGCGTGAAAACGTATTCATTACATTCCAAAAAACAAGTCTGAGTAATTCTATGTTTATTACTATTATCGACTTCTTTATAATATTTAATCCGATTAAAAGGATATGGATCCGGTTGATACAACATCCACTTCAACTGAAGGGCGTCGTCCTAGTCCGTCGCCCATAAAATCATCCAAAAAACACGCCTTAGCCTGGCTGGAAGATAATACATCTCAACAATGCCTACTTAAAGTCCCGAACTATCCGCTAAGCTCCATCGCTTACGATCAGCACGGCGATTACTTCTACCTCACGCAAGAAGGTCGAGTTTTCCTTTCCACACCCCTAGAAAACGACCTTAACGACCCTCGGGAGCTGGCCTTACCCTGTCAATGCGTCATCAACCTGTCTTGCTCCAAAGACTGTCTCTACTTCGTCAGCGATCGCGGCAAAGTCTTTCGAGCTAACTTAGCAACGCCTGAAAAGCTGGAACAGGTCTCGTTACTCAAATCCCCCCCTTCTTGCTGCTCCCACGGTTTCACTGAAGAAGGCGAGCGCATTTGCGTTAAAACCCTCGCTACCAGCTCGGATCACGTCCTTTTCCTCTCCGAAAACGGCCAAGTCTGGTACCGAAACGCCCACAACCCTTCTTCGGACCCTTTAACGCATTCCTTAACCCTCCCCCCATCCCTGGGACATTGCTTATCCCTCGTTTCTTCCAATCGACTCTGCTTACTCCTCTGCGAATCCCATTCCAACATCGAAAATACGTCCTCCTCCTCCTCTTCTACCTCTTCTAGCTCCGCTTTATTCGTCCCGGACAAATTCCCTATCAACCGATCCTCGCTTTCAGACGCCACGTGGCTTTTCGCGTCAAATTCCAAGTCGGGACCCTCCAAAAGCGACTCTTTGGCTCTGTTACCCGTTCCTGGTGCTCTGAAATCGAGCTCAGAGCTCAGTACAAGTACGAGTGGGCGATTTGTGGCCAGTTGTCCTCACTGTCGACATGATAAAGGCCTCCCTCCGAGTAAACGCAGCAGCCAGACGGATTCTACCCTAGAATTGGAGACGGTTTTGGAAGTAGAAGGGTTAGAAGACCCTAATGTCGCCCCAGGCGACTCCCAGAACGCGACGGTACTCAAGGAGGTGTGGTCTAGAATGGATTCTTTGGTTCGCCAAAGCTCCACGGCGCTTTTCCCGAATACCGACGTCGCACGACAGTTTCTGAGCAAACAACTCTCCGCCATGCAAATGGACGAGGGAACGCGAGATATCCTGAAAGAGAACGTGAATCACGTGGCCTCGATGGTCGCCCAGAGCGTGAAGAACGTGGGCGAGCATGTCCATCGTTTATCGAAGCATTGGAGCGCATCCAACAGTACCGACGCGGATTCGGAGCCCGAGTACGCGGCCGACGCGGTCGCGCAGCCCTTGGTTTCTACCAGAGCGTCGTCCGACATCATTTCAAGGGAATCGGAGTCCGATCCTAAGATGAGTCACAACGCCGCTCCGAAACGTTGGAGTAATCAAGAGTCGCCTTCTTGCCTGTCCTTGGATTCGTATGTGGCCCAAATCGTACAGAAACAAGCGAAACTTTCGCAGTCCGAAACCAATCCGGAAAGTCATGCTGCGTTCGTGATCTCGGCGTCCAGGCAGTTAAGTACACGGGGTTTCCGCAGATTGGATACTTCTGTGCTAACTGGCAGTTTCCGTGAAGGAGCAGTGATAGTGGAGAATAGCAGTAGTATTACGACTTTGAACCAACGAGGGGTTTTTAAAGTGGTTATGGGGAAGGAGTTCTTTTTAGCCCTCAGTTTGGACGGAACGGCGTATTTGGGGTCGTATCCCATGGATGGGAAGGTTAAAGTGGAGCCCGTGAGTTTGCCGGTACGACCGGAAGCGCGAGTTACATTCCGGGACGTCGCAGCAGGCGAAAGCCACGCCCTTTTGGTCACGGATAAAGGGGATGTCTTCTTTTTGCAGCCTGACAAGTAATGGATTACGTTTTAAAATTCTTTAAAATGCGTTTAAATTTGGTGTTATTCATTGAGATTTGCTTACGTTTTCTGTCTTTATGATTCAGCAGTTAGCATTACTGAATTTGATTTAAATTATTGGAATTCATTAGTGTTGCTTATTAGTTTAGTTCGTATTCACTGATTTAATTAGTGTGGAGTTTGTATTAGTCTTACGTAATGCAGTTAATGGTAGCTCAGTTAGTTTTGTTTCGTTTTTTTTTTATTTAAGTAGCGTTAAAACGAAGTCGACTACTAAGTGAACTACATAGTCAAATACTAAGTGAACTACATAGTCAAATACTAAGTGAACTACATAGTAGGTTACTAAGTCAACTACATAGTCGACTACTTAGTATCCTACTAAGTCAACTAGTTAGTCGACTACTTAGTTACTATTCGACCAGCTAGTACCTATTTAGTCGACTAATGAGATTTCGTTGGTATTCCATAGTTGAACTATGGTGACAACTTGTACTTTCAGAAGCAAAAACAAACGTAGAAAATTTGCCGATAATTAACCCTGAGAGCTATCAATTTCTTTTTCCTTACGCAAGTCTCATGCAAGGCTTTCCAAAACAATAACAAACAACAACGCCATCTGTGATTTTTTCATATCACTAAGCTAAACTATACGGGAACCTTAATTCTAACTGCTGGATTTATTTTAATATTAGTTAATTTAACGGCTACCCTTTGACGTAATGCATTATTAATTTAGTAGTAATGAATTCCGTTTATTAATAAACAGTATATTACTTTAGATTTAGTTAGTATTCTTTTAGAATGCTGCGTTATTCTGTATTATTTTAAAATTCTTTGCTAATGAGCAGTATTTTATGTTCATTTTTATAGGTCGCAATGCGTGCGTTTGGACACGCCTGTCTTGGAAAACCAGCGCGTTGCATCAGTATTAGCGGCTGGGAGGCTTTCCTGCGCGCTGTTGGAAGAAATTGAACCTGAATGGAACAACTTTCTAGTCTCTGAACGCCTGTTTTTGCATTCCATGTTGGCGATTTGGCACCGGGTAGTCTTGGTCTTGCCCAAAGCGAGTCCTAGCGATACGTTTGACGTACGAGGAGCGCTTTTCGAGAGTTACAAACACATCTTAGGCTTGGTGGCGGAAAACGTGGCTCGTTTAACGCAAGGACAGGCTGCTGTGCTGTATTGGGCGGAGCCTGTGCTCGCTGGTTGGCGGAATTACGTTCAAAGCGTTTGCAATGCGTTGGTAATGAACGGATTTCACCTCAACAAAAGCGACAGTAGTGTCGTGGAGCAGGCGTGGCCTCACTTGTGGCCTTTGCTGCTCGATACGCAACTGCGCAAAACATCTTCGCCGTTTCAGGTGCTCATGGTGGAGCCGCTCAACCGCCTCAAAGCTTATGGTCAGTTCTTGAGACTGTGGAGCAAAGAGCATTATTTGGGAGAGGCGGAGAGCGAGCGATGGAAAAGCACGTGGGAGAAGTACGAAGCTGCGGTGCAAGCCAATGAACGCGAGTGTCAGTTGGCAGATTTGACGCGCGCTTTCTGGGATTCGAGTCCGACAAAGCTGGTGGGGATTTTGGCCACGCCCCAAAGAAGGTTGTTAAGAGAATCGCGATCGCAGCCGCTGTACCTACATCAAGCTCGAAGTCTCTCTTCCCATTGGTTTATTCTCCTGTCGGATGTACTGGTACATGCCCAGTACTCGACGCATGTGACGTATGCATTAGAAACACTGTGGGCGGAGCCTCTCCCCGATTTGGAAACGAGCAACATCAAGGCGGTAAATACTAATACTAATGCGAAATCAATAATCATAAATTCTGCTATTTTAAATTTGACACACATGTTAATTTGAGGTAATTAACATTACTTTAATTTATTTAGTTATTTTATTGGTCGTTTAATTGGCAGAAGCCTGTAGCCGACTCGCTTATTGCCTATTTCACAAAAGAAAAATAACTAACACAAAAAGGATACTTACGTTTTGTGGAAGGGGGTGGTGGGTTAAAGGGTAGCGTTGCACGAGAGCACTAATGTTGAAAGTTTCTTTAACGGATAACTGAACTCTGAAACTGTCTTTTGGACGTGTTGACGTGTTATATAGTACAGGTCCTAAGGTGCAACTTGGCTTTAAGATTCGTGTACCTAAAGTTAAAAGTAACCGAGGTAGGAAAGAAAATGTCTCCCAAAAAGCCGTTGCGAACCGTATAAACTTTGTTGACTTCTAAGCGAATTTGAAATATTCCGTTTGCTCCGCACTGGCGTTACGCGTAGGAATACAAGGCCTGACGCGGGACTCCCACTATACAGTTCCAATTACGCATACGGTGTCTCCCTCTCATGAATGACATTGTGGTTCTAAAACATTTTACAATGTTTTGAAGCAACTATTAATTAACTTACGGCAGACTTGTGGATTATATAAACCATTTTAGGTAAACTCATGCTTATGTTATGGCGTAACTGTCTTCCCTGTGCTTTCAAAGTTATATTCAAAATTAGGTAATGCTCTTAAAAATTATAAATAGTCTACTCAAAAAAAGTTAATCTTATGCCATTTCGAGAATTGGTCACGTTTTCCCCGTGAGATTTCAGCCTCGTATATATCGTCGTCTAAAATTCGGACTCTGTGCTTTTTCTAATGGCGACCGGAACAGCCGCCATTCGAGTTTACAGCGTTGCCGCGTATTGGCTGTTAGGGAAACATTTTCTTTAGTATCTCGGTTAGTATTCAAGTTATGTATGTATAATTCTTAAACGACAAGTTGTTCACTAAGTTCTACTTTATGACATACTGAAAGATAGTTTTAGTTTCAGAGTGTATAGTTCCCTTTTAAAACTTGCAATGAAATGGTTCATATGGCTTGATTCGTTGTTGTTTTTTGTCCTAGAACGCGCTGTCTTTGTTAATGCCTGAAGAAAGCTTAATAGTCACCTGTCCGACAGCCGTTGACAAAGTGGAATGGTTCTTGGCCTTACAAGCAGCGATTAAAGCTTGTTTGGGAGACAAGCGAGAAGGCGTGTCTCGTCCTAGTCCTCCGTTAGCTCGACATGCTTCTTATACCTTTACAAAAGGCACTTATAAAGACGCAGTTTACTCAGGTACCTCAACGAGCTTCGAAGTGAAATTGTATTTAATCTTTAAAAAGAAATTTACCCCAAAAATAATTTTTTGTTTGTTAAAGGGATGTGGCTGTGTGGTAAGTTGCAAGGACAAGGCGAATTACGGTGGCCAGACGGGCGCTGCTACAAAGGGCAATTCCGGCAAGGTTTACGGCACGGATTAGGAAGATTGGACACGCCCACTCCGTCCGGTACCATCGTCTACGAAGGACAATGGAAAGACGATCGTCAGAGCGGCTACGCAGTTTTGCAGTACGCGAACGGGGATGTTTACGAAGGTTACTTCAAAGATGGATTGCCTCAAGGTCACGGAAGCTTGAAAAAAGGTCATTTACTAACCTCGGCCGCTTCTGTGTACGTCGGAGAATGGGACGCAGGCTTACGACAAGGTTACGGAGTCCTAGACGACATTTCTGCTGGTAATCACAACCTCATAAATCCTTTGATTTGAAACATATTACGCTGAATATCATTTGATTTATCACTAATTAAGTAATTTTCTTGAATTAAGCGGTATTTTGATACGTTATCTAGGTGAAAAGTATATGGGGATGTGGTTCGCGGATGGGAAGCATGGACCCGCTATCGTAGTGACCTTAGACGGACTCTACATGGAAGGAACTTTCCAAAACAATAAAATGATAGTCAGTTTCCTTATTTCTTCTATTCTTTTTTCTTTTTTTATTGCAGTTATTATTATTATTGATATTTCTATCATTAAAATGAATATTATTGACAAGTGTGTGTTATTATTATTATTATTATTATATTATATTATTATTATTATTTTATTAATATTGGGCTTTTTGTGTTTGGTAGTATGTTGGGCTCTATTCTAAAGGTTTGAATCTTTAAAGGGGGAAGCTTTGCTCTTATTCGAGGACGGATCATCCTATGAAGGGGAGGTATCGGCCCCAGGCGTGTTCTCGGGAAAGGGCGTGCTCCAATGGCCGCACGGAGACAGATTAGAAGGCTCGTTCACTGGAGCTTGGTCTGACGGAATACGAGTGAATGGAGTACTCCATAAAGCGGTCGCTCCTTCTTCCATGTGCAGCAGTGTAGATCGCTTTTCATTTGGCGGCCATCAATTACCACAGTAATTCAAACCCTCTCTTCATTAACATAACTCTTACTTTATTCTTTTCCTTATTATAACTTCCTAGTTCTCTTAATTATTACTAATAATTCACTCAATTATTAGTTAAGAATTCCCTTAATGGCCTAATCCACCTCATGAGTTCCTGAACACTAGATTAATTATCTAAAAGATTAAATTAATTTCTTTTATAATTATTAACTGTTTTGAATTCGTAGAATGACTTTGGTTAAACTAGTTTTTTTCAATTGAGCCTTTTTCTTATTTTCAATTAATTAGCTCGTGATTTTTTAATAGTAAATCTTAGTTAAGTTCTATTCTTAGTATTTTTTAGTATGTTTTATCTTTTATTGATTTGTTATTTTTTTATTGATTTTTTAAATTATTTTTTAAAGTTCTCTAGGGCATTTGTGCGTGCCGGCGCATCGGAAATGGGAAAGTCTGTTTCGTCATGGGTATCAAGTGCTGGGATTGCCGTATCCTTGTTATTCGCCTATTAACCCGACTTTGACGGTTCAAGCGTGGGACCAAGTGGCGGTGCTTATTAGTCAAGCCAAAAGTTTAGCGCCAATGGAAGGCACACTTGCCAAAGCGATGGGAGATTCCCGAGTCAATTTAACGCGGGTGAGGAGAGGATCAGGATCGGCGGGCTGGACTCATAAATGGCGCGAATGGAGCAAAGCTGAGCGCTTGGAAGGCTTGGAAAAAATTCCCCAATGTGCCAGGACGAGTTTAAACTACGCAGAGTACCAGGAGACGCAAGCTTACTTAGTCAAAGTAATAAAAAAATAAAAGATAAATATAAAGAAAAAAAGAAAATTCAGAAAAATTGGTTAATCCTTGCTGAATTTGAATGCGTCTTACATTCGTTACGAGTGAAATATAATTCGTTGTTTTCTTTTGCCCTTGCCGTAAATTTTTAGGCGTTTGATTGCCCGTTACATCCTTTGGGACGATTACTGTGTCATTTGGTTGACGTGTACCGTGCCACTTACGTGGGAATTGGTGCGCATGCGCGGTTATTGAGCCAAGCGGTCGCGGAAGTACGCTCTATTTTGTCGAGATTGTACGGATTGGTGCGCGTTTTATTTCCTGCTTTGCCAATAGAGGGCCAGCCGCTTACTGTAACGTCGGAAACGGAGTAAGAAACGTAGAAATTTTTTTTTTTAATTTTTAAAAAATTTAAAGGTTGTTTTTGTTTTGTTATGAAGTTTTGAATAGCTTTCCTTCGATTGGTCATACGAGAGTAATTTTTCTTTTCTAATCTTGTAGGGAAGTCGTTACTGCGTCTAGTTTGCTATTTCCATTCTTGTTGCCACGTTTGTACCCGCCCCTTTTTACGCTCTATGCATTGGCCAATGAAAAAGCGGATGAATTGTACTGGGATCGACTGGTCAAATGGAATCGTCAAGGTGATCTTGCACTCTTTGCCTTTCTAGGAATTGATCCGTAAGTTTTTTGTTTATACTATTGGGTAGTTTTTATGATTCTTATTTTTTAAATCTGTTAATAAATGTTTAGGAAGTTTTGGTCGCCGGTTTCACCAACCGAAGAACAGCGTTGTGAATTGCATTTTGGTACAACTGTTGAAACCCTGCAGCAATTGAGCACTACTTTCTGTCCCCAAGAGAAACTCTTGGTCATTCAAAATACATTCCAAGAAATCAATAAAGTAAAAACGATTAATTTCTAATAATATTAAATTGAACTCATTTACACTTAATAGATTTAGAAGAGTAATATTATTATTTTATGAGTACAGTCAAATCAGTTGGTTTAATTTGATTTGAAATGGATTTATTTGTTTGCATTGATTTAAAAATAATTATGAGTACTAATAATAATACTTTAGTAATAAACAGTTATTATTATTAATTCATGAATTATTATTTTTCAGTAAATAT
The DNA here is from genome assembly GCA_022832285.1 of Lepidurus apus apus. Lineage (NCBI taxonomy): Eukaryota > Metazoa > Arthropoda > Branchiopoda > Notostraca > Triopsidae > Lepidurus > Lepidurus apus. The sequence goes on along the minus strand of JAGJRO010000219.1, from coordinate 67,438 downwards.
TGAGTTTATTCCTTAATTAGAGTACTCCATTTGTTAACATATAGCTCCGTGTTAAAAATAAGATGTATTGACATGTTTTTTATCCTTAATCGCTATTAGTATTATGATTGGTTGGTATTTATTTATTTTTCCAATTAATTAGGCCGTGCAGACCAGATTAGGGCCGAACTATTTATGGACAATGGATGATCTCTTTCCAATCTTCCAGTTCGTGGTAGTTCGTGCTCGGATTCGTCACTTGGGATCCGAAATCCATCTCATGGATGATTTGATGGAAAAGCATCTACAGCTCGGCGAGCTGGGAATCATGTTCACTACGCTCAAAGTAAGTAATTCAAACTTTTTCTTCGTCTTTTGAGTTGTTGTTTTTTTAATTATTTAGGCTAGAAGTTTTCATTTGGTCTAAACATTTTTATTTTCTTAGGCGTGTTATTTTCAAATCCAACACGAAAAGATGAATTTTAGCTGAAGCGGTCTGCGTTTTTTTTTTTGTTTTTTTTTTTACTCGGGGGCCAAAGCCATATCCGGTTTCGTATTATGTCTGTGTATAAATGTGTGTGTAAAAAAAAAAAAATACAAGCAAATAGAATGTGTAGTTTTTCCAAGTAGTTTTTTTACGAATTAATAAAACCTGCATTTAAATTTATACTTCTGGCCTTTTAACTGCATCTACTCTTGAAACTGAGATAAGTCCGTCCAAAACTTTTCCATTGGAAGATACCCTTGCTATATCCTACTGTGTAAACCTATAATATACTGTGGAGTCGGCTAGGGAACGTGGCAGAAAGCGGATGTTTGAGTTAATTGATAAGATAATATCTGGGTCGCACTTTGTTAGTATAAAAATGTGGCCAGTCGATAAAGCAAAGTTTGAATCTGTTATACACAACGTTTCGTGTAAGGAGTGAGATGGGACCTACAGGTGCCGTAAAGCTCGCTGCTGCCACCCAGGATCTGCTTTATCCACGGAAACGTTGTTTGCATAAGTAGTGTCTGTTGTGTTGAGCCTGTGTTATGTTTTGTGGTTACGCCCTGTTTTCTCCTTCTCGTGCAGTTAACATCAACACTAGGCGGAAAAATGCCTCGGAAGAAAATAACGTTAAAAAATGTTCGTTAAAAATTTGATGTTTCATGTTGATAGTTCTTCTATTGACTCTGCCTGGATTGTGGATTTAAATTCACCGGCTGCTATATTTGTGAGCGAGCTTTATATTGCAGAAGAGCTTGAAGAAGCACCAGAAGTCAATGCTGATGTTTTGTCAATAAGAACTTTTGCCAACGTTCCTGGGCCATATCATATATGTTCCCTCTGCAGACTACAAATGTACAAAAATGGCGAATCCCTGCAACGAATTGAAAATGCAAAAGAGATAGCTAAAAAGTTGTCCGTATGTGAACTGTGGCGAGCAATCCAAATATCCAAGACAACCCCATAATGAAAAATATTACCTAGCCGCGTAAATTGTGAGAGAGTGTTGGATTTGGGAACTACGAATAGTCGACTTGGTACATCCAAGTCTAACAATTAAACGTGCATACAAGGACAAATTGATGAAGGAAATCAAAGAAACAAATGGCAGTACAGCAAAGTAAAAGCAGCTGCGAGGCATTATAGCCAGCAATATACTTGTTGTTACCCATATAGTAATACAGTTGCGTGTTATTCGCAAGCAGAACAAACTACAGGAAACAATGGTAAAACCCAAGCGAATAAGGAAGCTTTTAACATGAATCTTGAGGTCCACGGGGCCAAAACTTGACGAAAAGCGAGTAATGGCAGTAAGCTTCAACTAACATTAAAAAAAATGACGACCAGCATAAAGTAGTGGAGGAATGCCGCGACAAATAAACAAACTTGATCATCCTTGGTTTGTTCAAACCCACCCAAGAACATGGACAGGAATATGGCCAGGGCTATAATGACAAATTAAAAACTACGTGATTACCGTAAAACCACGGGATCCGGTTATCTCCATTTGGGAAAGACGGCGTAAGTAGCAATGACACCGAAACAACCAAGGAGGGACAACCCGCACCCAACCTTGGTCATCTAGTCCAGAATGGAATCGTGAATAGTGGTCTCATACAGATCGTAAGCAATAAAAGTAGTGAAGGCTGATATATGGTTACACTGGCAATGATCCAAGCCATTCACATTGCCTTGATACCAGCAACCTTGGGTAGACCAGCCTCCGTTGCCGCTGTTGACTTCGGGCTTCCAGAATGCGCATATAGTACTAGTATTGGATGAAGTACTTGTGTTAACTTCTCGGAAAGGCCGGAAAAAAGATGTCGACGGGCTCGGGAAGAAAGTAAACGGGTACGCCATTCATAAATAATATAAAAACGAAAAAATCGCAATTGTTTATTAAAAAATCCAAATGCCATGTCGATGCCATGAAAGTGGCCTGGGGTTTGGGTTCGTTTTTGCGTCAGTTTTTTACGAATTATTTAATTAACATAGAAAATAGACATCGGGGTTCTTCAGAACAAAAAAGAACTTTTCAAGCAAATAAAACTCAATCGTTATACGATTTCTTTTCCTTATTTTCTTGCATTGTTAGACTTAGACCACATGCTATCAATATGTATAGCTTCCAGGAAGTGGCGGGAGTCTTTGAGATTTTCCTTGTTTCCAAATACCGGCGAGAAATTGACATTTACGTAAAGCCAGGAAGCTAAAATTAAGATAAGATAAGGAAGCCGGAAAACCAAAAGTATTACTTTTGTTTCTTTGGGTTACTTTTTTTGTAAATTTTGTATTTAAAAAAAAATCGTATTTCGCGCAGGCCTAGAGCCATTACGTAGGCGTACAGAAATCGCGCAGGGTTGCAGTAATTATGATACGCAAGGGGAGGGGCATGATAGAAATGGCGGCAAACCATTGGTGCTGTAGTAATCGGGGTTGCAGTAACGGCGTGTGCTCTACCTATAGTCCTGTTGCGCTATCTGAAAGAAGCGTTACCTGAAATACTAATTACTCTAAACTAAATACGAAGAATTTTCGAGCAAATCAAATTCAATCATATGATTTTTGACCTTACTCCTACCCTTGAAGAGTTAGACCACATCCTAATGTTATGTGGTTTCCAGGAAGTGGGGGCTTTGAGGTTTTGCTTGCGAAATATGGTGTTAAATTGATATGTACGTAAAGCCAGGAAACTAAAATAAAGATAAGATATGGAATCCGGTATAATCCAAATTATTAGTTTTGTTTCTTGGGATTCTTTTTCTGTAAGATTCGTACATTTGCTCTTTGGAAGGGAAGTCGACATGGTGATACTCCACTTGAATCGTTATTTAGTTTCGTAACTTTCTTTCGTAACAATGGAAATCTCGTATTTTACGTGCTTCTATGTTTTTCTAAATCTGCATTTGAATGCAATTCTTTTAAGTGCACAAGAAGCAAGACCTCTCTTGACTTCTTCAAATCAAAAGGATTCGAAACGTTCGACAACTTCTTTGTCCTCATTGAGTTTCTCAATTAAGAAAGTATTGATAAAAACACATTAAAAATTACATACTTATAATACTCTTGTCTGTGACATACAGAATGAATTGCAGACATCAACGCCCAATGCGACCGGCTCTAGTTACGCAGATTTCAATCTGCCACCAAAACGACTAAGAAAATCACGGCAAGCGGAATATGACGAATATGATCTTGAATTCGAGAATCTTAATGTGAATATGACGAAAAACGACTGGGTCTGCGATGGTGATATAGATTACTGTACCCACTTCTCTTCGCAAGCGAAGAATTGGCGCGATGCGTACGAGAGCTGTATTTCTATTGGTGGTACGCTGCTAATTTGGATTGGGCCTTATAACGTAGTGTATTCTTTCATCTTACCACACTTTGAACAAACTTTACAAACAAACAAGAATTTACAGAACTGTCACAGGGTTAGTACATCGAATATGTGTTATTTAGGGTGGCGTTGCTGACGGAGTTCCGTTTCATTCTTGGAGTTCCCTCTTCTGGAACGAAGGTCGATGGCATGACTACGACGAAGAAAGGTACTCACCTAGTTACCGTCGAGCCCTTCTGATTAACACCAGTCAAGCTCTTCGTTACATCGCCGAGGAAAAACTCTGCTTCGCAATCAACTCACCCGATAGGGAAACGTTTAAAAGCGGCGATGATTTCGGTCCTGCTGGTGCCTTCGATTGCAACTCTAGTCTGCCCTACTTGTGCACGGCAAAGCGAAGTAGCTTCGAAGTCGCCCAGTACAACTTAAGTATGCATTTCTTCACGTTGTTTCAAAATTTTGTCTGACAATAAGTGGACTTCTTAAAGGTTTGCCGATCAGAAAGTTGATAGATATACGAATAGAAAAGATAGCAGGGGAAAGTGAAGGATCTCAATTGCTTCGATGCACACCGAAATTTGAAACCAGAGCTGACAGCTCAAGTCAACGGCCATTCCATATTGTCTGGGTTTTAGACCGTGCCTATTATCCCGCGTTAGGAACGTATAACTACGGCATCGACGCGGTACACTACGCCATCTATTGTCAAGATAGTTCTTTACGTCTTAAATCTTCTTTCTTGATGTAGACGTTGCCAGTACCCAACGAGAATTTCACCAAGTATGCATGTGAAGTAAGGTACCTGGGATCCATTTACGGTAACCGTTCCCGAGAGATAGAGATATCTGTACCAGACAAGCCAAAACTTGCATTCGTTATTCGACTCCGGAAACCAAACTCCCAAAATTGGTCTTTTGACTACTCCAACGCTACTAAACAAGTACTTCGTTATATTAATTCCACAAGGAGTTATTTATTTTTATTTTGAAAAATGCAGATGGTAGATGCCATTAACAATAGGTACCTAGAAGGATTCAATCTAACCCAAGTCGGCGACGAATTACACGAATTAAGGAATTCCGAGGTGATCGTTACCACTTTTTTTCGAGGCAAGGAACCCGGACGACCACCGATTGATTCGCCAGATGATCTTGATAGAGACGCTATATTCGACAATTTTGATACCGGTCTAGAAAAAAGTGATGTTACGAGCTACTTCGCGGAAGGCTTGCGTAACGGAGAAGTAGCAGGAGTTGAATGGTTTGCAGTTGAACGGTGTCCTTTTGAAAGAGGGAGCGATTTTCAATGGGCAGGTCTAGCCGGACAAGAAGTGCGACTAAAACTGGGAAATATGTCTTGTTACGATGAGCATAATTACGTCTTTACTCGTACTTGCCAAGGGTCGCTTATTTCCCGAGCACAGTGGGTAGAACCTTTCACACTAGAACTAGTAATACGACTGAAATTAGATAATCTCTATAGCTCTAACGCTAATTTAATATCCGACCTAGAATTGCTCCAGAAAGGAAAGCCCGCTCTATACTGAATTTTGCCCAGAAGGGTACACACTTATAAGATCTGCTGATGGTGAAACATTTGTTTGTATTACGCAAATAACGCCTCGGCCGTGGATCGAGGCAATGGATGCTTGCATTGGCGAGCAATTTCTGCCTGAATACGTGGAAGCAGGCTTTGATACGCACAAATGGATGAGAGATTCCATGGAGTACATAACTCGCCATAACGACGGCAGTATTGCTAAGGGAAACTTACTGTGGTTGCCTTCGAGGCGAAGAGTTCCCGGTGGTCCTCTGTACCCGTACTCAAGGGTTGAAAGTAATTTGACCAGCCAATTTGGGTTATGTTTGCAGGCAAGGAGTACCAATTTTTTTATTTTATTTTACAGCGGAAGGTTTAGACTTTATTATGGAATTTGACTGGGAGACTGACATTCCCATATTTAGCAGCATTAGTGATGAGATGCCAATACGCTTGAACTATGCAGATCTAGACGCTAGCGGACTCTGTCTAGCCTGGTCAATAACCGATCGAACACTAACCACTCGAAATTGTTCGGAGAAGCACCCCACCTTGAGCTTTGGTCTTCCAGTAAACTCGGGAATCTACTCTGAGCCGAAATATTACATAGCCGATTCTGGGGATTATCCCATTCCAGAGTGTCAGGATTTTGGCCGTGTCGCGCTTCGCCAGTTTGGCATCATCAATTCCTGCTATAAGGTAATACGAGCTCCAAGATTTAACGCGACCTCTGGGCTTGGAGGATTTACATGGGAAGAGGCACAAGAACAATGCAAGAAGGAACATAAGAACGCCACGTTGGCAATCCCTACCCCTTATATCCGGTACAGAATTGCGAATGACTTTCGAACTGAGGCAGCAGCCGATATTCGGAATGCCTGGCTGGGTATTCGCCAATCAGAAAATCGCGCAAACAGCTCGTGCCGATTCTTGACTTCTGTTAACAATTGTGCCGACCCGATCTACAACTTTGACGTTGACAACGATTACGCCCACGGTGTTTTTGCCAGCATTAGAAACGACTCAAGACTGAATCTTCAACTACCCGGAACAAGAATAACTGGAGCTATTTGCCAAGTCGATTTTGAATCACCGTTCGGCGCCAAATCACCGGTAGCCTACCATCTTCACCTGGATTGGGTACATGAATCCCCAAATTCCCTCAGATTGTATATAACGCAAGAGGTCTTGACGTGGTTGCCAGGTCTTGACTATGAACGAATACTAAAGAGGAACTGGTTATTTGTGAAACAACGAATGCTTTGCTTTGGAGATGGTGTATTAATTGATATGTCAAATGTGACTTTAGGAGAAGTTGCAGATGGAATTAATGTTGAAATGCCCTCTGGTGTCACAAGTTGTTACTGCGAGTCCATGACAAGCGATGCAACGTTTCTGCGTTCCAATACTGTACTCTGGCGATTTGCACATTCCACGTTTGTGTTAACAATTCGCGATCAACGGGTTCGTATTGTGCCGGAAAGTGAAATCTTACTAAGGCAGGTTCGACAGATCAGTGCAGGACCAGAGCTATTAGATACGCCTGAAGAATCAATCGACGATGCAGACATATTAAGAATAAGCAAATCGCAGTTCGCTGACCGGTTTGAGCCCAGTAAGATCAAAAATCAAGATCTAAGATCATGGAAATCTTTCGCTATATTGCTTGGAAACGAGAGCTCTCCGTCAGAAATACGAAACTACTTGGTGACTAATACTAAATTTGACCGTGCGGCTTTTGAGTCCGAGAACTATGAAGAGTTGGTGGTACGATACCACGTAGGCACGTACTTCACGAACCTCACTGCCGCTTTCAAGCAATTGTGCCAGGATGTGAAACCTATTTCGATGAAGATGGGAAGGAAGCATTACGCCTTTGTAGAATTACGTGGCATGACAACTTGTTTAGAGGAAATAATGGAGCGTCCTTCTGGGAAGTTGACATGGGTTGAAACGCCGTTAGAGAAGACGGCGTTCTCTCTATGTGCTTTGGAAGGCGGTTCCTTAGTACAACGGACGTGTACTGGCGACATTTACTACGGAGCACACTGGGGGCCAATGCAGGTAAAGTAGTTCTCTAGAGCTTTACTTACCTATTTGCTGTAATTAAAAGACCTTATTAATTTCGTTATATGTTTTGTACAGGCATTGAACCCGGAAGGGCAATTGATAGATTTGTCAGATACGTTTATCTGTGCCAGCCCTTCCGAAACGACGTCTAATCTCTGGAGTATTTTTCAAGCCCAACAAAACGCGACGTTTGTATTGACTAGGCTTCAACAAGTCACCACTGAATGGAACCCCATTATAGCCGAAGTTCAGCTAACAGCTTTACTATTCTTGAACGCCACCCTCAGAGACGATGCAGCCTTTTCCCAAAGCGACGTTGACCGTGCAACAAGCATAATCCAACAGGTAATCGCTCATTTCGTCAGTTTACTCCTCTTTGTATTTGGAATGTAAAAACGTATTGTGACTATTGCAAGGTACTCTATGTCGACAGCCAGACCCTAGCTGGTGCGCAGAAGTCACCATCCACTTCGACCAATCTCTTGATGGGTCTCGAAGAAATACTTACGCGTAGTACCAATGTAAGCAGTTCCACTATGATGGTTTCGGCACTGCGGAGCGAGATCACAGAACTTTCAGGATCGGCCCCTTTCCTTTTCACTGCCAATTCCTCTAATTTCGGAGAACTGGGAGACACTGTTGACAACACACGTATCATCCGCACTACAGGTCTACCGACAGATGACTTTCACGAGCATGACGTTGCGGTTAAACTAACTACCAACTCCTTGATTGCGATCAGTGCACCTGCGTCAAAAATTGCCTTCGTGTATCACCCCAATATTCGATTGGCAAACGCTGCCGTTGCATCAAGACATGAGTACGCCGATCTCTATAGTCCAAATCCTGGTGACGGGGATCGATACAAGCTCCGAATCGCCAAATACCTTTCCAACAGCGCTATGGTACAGGTAGCAGTTGGGGGTGGACCCGTTCACCTTCTTCCCGAGCCCGTTGACATCTATTTCCGGCCTTTTCGAGCAGTTAACACAAGTACTGCATCGAATAGGAGTATCGTCTGCGCATTTTGGAAGCCCGAAGTCAACCGCGGCAACGGAGGCTGGTCCACACAAGGTTGCTGGTATCAGGGCAATGTGAATGGCTTGGATCATTGCCGATGTAACCATTTATCAGCCTTCACGGTTTTCATTGCGTACGATCTGTACGGGACCACAATTCATGATTCCATCCTGGACTGGATAACCAAGGTTGGCTGCGGGTTGTCTCTCTTCGGTTGTATCGGTGTCATCGCTACTTACACCGTATTTCCCAAATGGAGAAAACCGAAACCCGGGTTCTATGGGCATCATGTAATTTTTCATTTGTCACTAGCCCTGGCCCTATTCTTGTCTGTGTTCTTGGGAGGGTTTGAGCAAACCCAGAATGATCAAGTTTGTTTATTTATCGCGGCTTTCCTCCATTATTCTATGCTGGTCGTCTTTTTTTGGATGTTGGTTGAGGCTTACTGCCATTACTTACTTTTCGTCAAAGTTTTGGGCCCTAGGATATCAAGGTTCATGTTGAAAGCTTCATTATTCGCTTGGATTTTACCCTTGTTTCCCGTAATTGTTCTGCTTGCGAGTAACACGCAACTGTATTACTATATGGATGACAACATGTATTGTTGGCTAACGCCTTGGGGCTTTTACTATGCTGTTCTGCCCTTTGTTTCTTTGATTTCCTGCATCAATTTGGCCTTGTATGTTCTTATAATTGTTAAAGTTAGATTTGCCAAATCGACTATTCGAAGTACGCAAAGCCAACACTCGCTTACATTTATCTCGGCCCTGGTAATCTTTTTCATTATGGGGTTATCCTGGATATTCGGATTGCTCGCCGTAGGTCACACACGGATACTTTTTAGCTATCTCTTTTGTATTTTCAACTCTTTGCAAGGCTTTGCCATTTTCGCACATTTCATAGTCAAGGGAAACATGGCCCAGGAACAATGGCAAAATTTCATCGAAGGGAAAACTGACCGAGACAAAGCTAGAGACTTACTTTTGGCCAAAATTCGAAGTGACAAAACATCAGCAACGACGTCAGGTGCTTCTTCAAGCTCTTCTGCAGCAATCACGGCCAGCTCAATAGCCGGTGAAATTAAATCTAGGCCAAGAAAACCAAAGAATCAGCAGTACGAAACATCCGAGTTTTAACATATACACATTTCAACGTTAATTTTTCTGACTAGCATTTTACCCACCAAGTTTGGATGTTAACTCCACGAGAAGGGGCAGAACGGGGCTTGTAAGAGTTTTTCACTCAAAACATGCGCATTCTCCACGTGTACCCTGTCTATATTGTTATATTGGCCATCCTTTCGTTAAAGTTTCTTGGATTCATGATTGGTGCTAATTCTCACTTAAGATTCATGTCAAAAGCTTTGACTTTCTCTTTCTTCTTGGGGTTTAACTACGGATCCCGTAATTGTAGGGCTGATGGCCGTTAGTAATACCTTTTTTATTCGGGATATCTTGTATTTTGAATCTTGCAACAGCAGTAGTCCGTAGAACGAACATTTTATGGCTACTTTTTTTGCATGATTAGTTATATGAAAGCTTTTTAGTTGTTTTCCTGTTATTTTTTGTCGGATATGAAAAGTCTCATGTCTTTAGGTGAGGGGAAAACTCCCGACCGAGGCATACATTTCTGGTGATTTTATCTTGTCTTATTTGCTCTTCAATCGTTTGGCGATTGAAGACGCAACAGGGGCTTCATGAAGCGATGATTGATTCAGTACATAACGTAAAAAAGCCACCGTTTAAACACGAATGTATAGTACTGTACAATACACGAAATCTTCCGATAGAGTTACCGTGCAATACATTCGTCTTGCTAAAGTTGATCCTTTCGGGTGTGACACTAGATTACTTGAATGAATTAGTATTATAACACTTAACTTAAGATCAAAGTATCCCGTTAATAAAATTATAATTATGAGCAATTTTGAAATGTGTTATAAAATTCCTGGCTTAAAATACGTTAAGCTAGCATGACCCTTTCTAAAAGCAGCAACTCGCATAAAAGCGGCTTGAGGCATGTTGTTGGAGGTATCCTAAAAACAGCAAACCGCATAAGCGGGTTTACCCATGTTGTAGGAGGCGTCTAAAAGCAGTAGACGCATAAGCGTCCTAATTAAACTTAACCAAACTTAACCTAACCTAATTTAACCTAACCACACCTAACTTAACCTAACCTAACTTAACCTATCCTAACGTAACGTATCCTAAAATGCCCCGCCTGGGGCGAAATAAGGCTTGTATGGTTTGCTGCGGATCGCTGAACGACCCTCCTAACATGGCTGAACCCGCTTTTATGCAAGTTGCTGCTTTTAGAAAGGGTCGTGATAGCCAATGCTGCTTAAAATGTATAAAACGCGGGAAAGCGAAGGAATATACGAATGCGACACGTGCTGCCCCTTATATTCTAATTCACAAGCTTCATAAAAGCTTCATCACAGCATGGCGCTTTGTAAAAGTAAACAAACATACATTTTTGGGATTTCTGCATAATAAAACAGCAAATCCTGACCAGAAACTTCTTAGGTATAATTACATAAAAAGCATTAATTAAAATCCTAAGTAATTGACAGATTTACCATTTAGGCATTTACCGTGAATAAGTAACTCAAATATTTATTTCGCGAATTCTGCTAATTTCGTCGAGAAAAAAATGGCTAGCTCCAGTTCCAGATTGTCTAAACGCCAAAGCAGCAAATTTTACTTCCCTGTGGAATGCACGAATAGAGAATCACCAGGCACATTTTGGGTTTGCGAAAAATCTGCAACACCTTTCCATGACCTTTTGGAGACCCGTTTGCGAGCTTCAGTTGACAGTTTACCCCAAGAAGACCGTTTTTGCAAACGCCAAGTAAATCTGATAGACTGCAAGAATGTTAGGGAATTAAATCTAACCAATTACAAGATCCAAGTCAAACCACACATTTTAACCATTTTTAATTGAACTACACGATTAACAAAGTTTGTTTTAAAATAATTTAATATTTGTTTTGAAACTAATTCTAAATAATGTCTACCAAAACAGTTTGTGGCTGCTAAACGCAATGGCAAATGGTTCAGAGGCCAAATCAAACAAATGGGATTTGGAGCACGGAGTGAACGCCTACACGTATTCTTACTGGATATGGGCGTGGTCGAATCCATCGAGAAAAGCTGTATTCGCTCTTTGTCTCCCGAATTCCTTGACGAACCTTTTCGCGCGCGCAAATTCTGCCTTTATCCATTGGTTCCTTCAGGCTCAGAAGTGGATTTGGAAACCCTTAAATTAAAGCCTATGTATAAAACAGCTTTCTTTCTTCTCTTCCTGACCCAGAGTCAACCAATTTTAATCTTAATTTCGATGAGCAATTTTACTAACATATGAATTTAGTTTTTATTTAATTTAATTTAGCTGTAAAGATTGAAATTTAAGGTTTGTTTCTTTACAGGCCATGCGAACAATGGACTCCTTCATCTCAAAGCATGGTGAGCGCCTTATTCCAAGAGGCATGGCATCTATTCATTACAATTGAAGGCGTGGACCAAGAACAAACATGGTACGGCCGTTTGTACTTATCCAAGACTCCAGAATTGGATCCCGAGAACCTCACGTGTCTTAACGAACTGCTGTTAGTCGAGGGCGTGGCTATGGAAGATTGCCAGCGTTTTACCTTGTCCGACTTTGGTAAATCCACTAATTCACCTAAACCGTTCTTGAATTTGTTTAAAAGGATTCCTCAAAGAAGAAAAAAATGAGAAAAATTGAGGGAAAAAAATAAAAAAAAGTGTTGAGAAAAAAAAGGAGAAAAATTAAGAAAAATACTTTATTAAGAAAACGAGCGAATCTCAGGAAGCCAATCAAAATTAACATTAACCGTGTTATTTTTACGGTTCTTTTAGTGCCAAACAATCATTTATGGCAAACATTGCCTCTGATGCCTCAGCAGAGTGGGCGTGTCAACTCGTCAGCTGCTCAAAAGACTCCTTCTCCACCTGTTTTGCCAACTGTTTCATTCGCAGTTAGACCTTTCACATTCGTTTTTTTTTTTTGTAGCTATTGTTCATATTTTTAAGCTTTTTTCTCTCTCTTTTCCCAATTTTAGGCCTATGCGGAAGAATATGGGAAGCAAAAGAAGGCCGAGGAAGTCAAATTGATCTCGATGGAAGTTCCCGAGCCTTCTGCGTGGGTATAAACCTCTTTACTAAGTCCATTCTATTGATTTATGAGCCTTTTTCTTAAGCAGGAGACTCGGAATACCGATGGAGAAGCTGCGTTGCAACCCAGGGGGCGGGGCGAGCGCATAGTGGCTCACAATCTCCCCATTGTCGGTCGTATTAACTCGAAAGAAGGTGTTGCCCAAAGTCCAAATCCTTCGGAACAAAGGTTCGCTTCCTTGAAACCAAGTGAAACTCCGCCCCCTTCGAAATCGCTGCCTTCAAAAGTAGTTTTCCGAGTTGCTGGCATGGAAGTGCAAAATTGTTCTGTTGGCCGCTCAGCTACGCCTAGTACTTCTCCCGTCAATCTCAAGGCAAATAGCAGGAACTGTGCACATGAAGCTGCGCAGATGATCAAATCCCCTCCTAAATCTCCAGGTTCGCCTAGTGCGAGTGCGCAGATGCTTTTGGCCACTCTGAAAACGCTCAAAACTGGAGTTCAAGCTCCTATTAACACGTCCAATCCAGTAGCTTCCCAACTTTCGGCCCCGCCCACTCACGTGGCGTCTCCTGCATTAGCTCAAACGCTCCCAGTAACTCCTCCCCCCTCCAAGGTAAGGGAAACCCCCTCTTCGCTTCTTTTTAAACGAATTCTTTCTGCGAATTTTCTTACATTTTCACGTTTTTCACATTTTTAAATTTTCGCATTTTCTTACATAATCCACAGCTGCACTTCTGAAAGAGGTATGGGAGAAAGTCAAACACTATGGCACCAACTACATGTTTATTGTTATTTTTATTCATGTTTTTATTATTTACATTTTATTGTTTTATTATTTTTTATTTATTGTGTTCGAGCTTATTTTGGCTGTGTTGTGACACTCTGGAATTAATTTTCCAAAGGTCAGCAAAGGGAATGAGGAAAGGGAAAAATGATGATCTAAGGTCACTAAAGGGATGCGGAAAGGTAAAAGAAAAGGACGACATACAACGTAGTACAAACGTAACAGTTACGACCTAAGCGAGCTGGTAGAAAAAGATTCGTTTTGCTGAACCTTTTTAACGGTTCAGCAAAACACACAAACTTTTAACACACGTACAGTACTTGAAACATCATACAAAACCTTGGCGATCATTCGACCATTCGTACTTCTTTTGGAGTGAAGCCACATGTAATCCTATTTACTTTTTTAAATTGCATACTTAACGCTAAATTACTAATGTCACTAGTGACACTATTAAAATAATTTAAAAGTATTTATACAATTAGTTAAAGTACTTTAAATATCAACAAAACTAGATTTTTCTCTATATTTTTCAGATTTTTTTCGTTTTTTAAACTTTTTATTGCTTATTTCTCAATTTTTTTTTTTTTTTTTTTTTAAGAAGGAAGCTATGGTTACTCCAATTTCGCCAGTTATGGAAGAGAAAACTGCACCTCCTCCTCCAGCTGCCAACACAAGATTAGCAAGTTTGCTTAAAAAGGCCCGTAAAGAGAACGCCACGCCCACTGATGTACCCACGCCAAACGAAGTTTCAGCTACAAATGCTGTTATTGAGGGCATACACCCTCTTCCGGTCGTCCAGAAAGCGCCAGTACCCGCCCAAGAAGCTAAAATTGTTGAAATTATGGAAGATGACGTCAAGAAGGAAGAGATTTGCCTTACAGTTGGCGAAAACCCTTCCATGGAAGAGAAAATTCAAACTCCTCCTCCAGCTATGAACTCTAGATTAGCTAGCTTGCTTAAAATGGCACGTAAAGAGAACGCCACGCCCATCGTACCGATTCCCAACGAGATTTCAGCTGAAATGGAGACTAGTGGGGCTCAAATGGGACTGAAACCTGACAAACCAGAAGCCTCAGAAGCGGAAATTGTTGAAATTAAAGAAGCTGAGGTCAAGGAGGAAGAAATTTGTCGTAGGAGCGAAATATCCATTGGAGAGAGGATTGCTGGGGAGAATATTGCTGCCAATAGACGTCTGGAATGCTTCGGCACGTTTCTGCCCGAATTAGAGCGCCACAGGCGAGTTTTGGTAAACGGCGTTAATCCGGTGCGACCGTACACTGAATTAGGAGCCACGCCTCTGTCCAATTTGGTCCATCGCATCATAGCTAACGAACCTTGGAATCTGACTGCCTTGAGCCAACTGCAAAGCCATACGTGGGGTTCGCTGCTCAGAGGACGAAACGTGGCTATTATTGCCCCTCCAGGAGCCAAAAAGACGTGGAGTTATCTCGTTCCGATCGTTAGTAATCTCCTTAACCCGGAAGATTACACCGAGGTAAAAAATATAAAAAATTCGTCACTATCGTCAGAAATTTCGTAGAGAATCTTTTGATTCTTAATCTTGATTTAAATGCTAATTAATCTAAATTGATTTTTATTTTTATTTTTCGGTGCCTTTTTACTATACCATACCAGGTACCGTCTGGTTGTGGACCTTTATTGCTAATTTTGAGCGCCACATGGGAAAAAGCACAAAGTGTTTATGATGACGTCACCGAATTAACGCGAGGTCAACGAGATTTCACCGTGAAGATCTTACATGGAGGGAAATTAGAGCAAGCTCGAATTGTGAGTAGAACTTGGTTGGGATTTGTCTCTGTTGTAGAATTCATCATTTTTAATTAATCAGAATTAATTTTTAAAAATTATAAAATATAAGCAAATTAATTACATTTTTGGAAATTAAGCTAATTACATGGCTTTTAGACTGCAATGTGCAATGGATGTACCATTCTGGTGGCTACTTTGCCTGCTTTTTTGAGAGTCTTGAAGCAAGGACCTTTGGTGACTAATCTCTTCCGTTGCTGCCATTGGGTGATAGAAGAAGTGGATGCTCTGTGCCAGTACAATAAGGCAGAGGTAATAAAATATTTTAAAACAATTAGTGTTATTTTTCTTGTTAATTGTATTGTTAATTTTCTCCGCCTTCTTTCTTATTATATGATTTCAGTTTTTACTTTCCTAATTGCATTTGAAAGCGTTTTGTGATTTTATTTGGATTTATTTCTTATTTTATTTGAATTTATTTGGATTTTTTTTTTTCCCCCGTTTTGGTAGATGGAGATAGTGCTGAAAGAGTATACGAAAGCCATCAAGGAGTTCAAGCTACCGATGCGGCAAATTATTGCAGTGGGACAAGAATGGACGCAATCCGTAGCTGGTTTTGTGAAAAACTGCATGGAAATGCCTTTGATTTACATTGGTAGTTATATTGAAGCTGCTGTGTTTGGAGGAATGACTTCCAGGGCTGTTATTGTCAGAGAAGACAACAAGGAAGAACACCTCATGGGTAATTATTCAAATATACCAGCAAAATTATTGAAATTTAAAGAAATAAAGTTAATTTTCGAAAAAAAATGATCGATTTTAATTTATTAATTTTACTTTTCAGAGATTGTGGGCGAAGCAATAGATCACAAGAAAGTTATTATCTTCTGCGGAACTGCGGAAGAAGTCAACTTTGTGGCTGGATTGGTAGAATTGCTGAGAGATGAATTGCAACCAATGAAAGCTCACGGTCACGTGACTAGAACGGACTTGCATGGTAGAAATAAACTTTTTCTTTCTTTTTTCCGAAGAAATCATTTATTTTTTCATAAAATACATATTTTTAGTTGTAGATAGCAATTTTTCAGTTAGTTAATTTTTTTCATTGAATTTGCTTGGTTTAAATTAGAATCTAATAAAGTTCTCGTTCTTTAGACGTATCGACGAGGTGGAATAACTTGGCGCCCAAGCAACCAGCTGTATTGGTGGTAACAGACGATGTTTTGTCTACGTTGGACATTCGCAATGCGGATTTGTTGATCCATTACGATATTCCGTTGGAATCCAAGACTGGATTTGGGTTTCGATTGACTACAGCCATGGATCATTACAAAGAGTCTTCTAAATCGACTGTAAGAATTTGCCATTTCGGTTTGCTTTTTGAGTAATTCTGAAATTGTTTCTCGTTTCTAATTCTAACTTTTGCTCTTGTACACTATTGCCTGGAAAAGGTCCCTCAAAGCGTCTTGTTTGTGACGGAACAAGTTGGAGCTCAGTTGCCGACCATAATTCGCTTCTTGAGACGCACGAATGGACAAGTGGATCCGCTTTTGAAAGCCCTTTTGAGAGTAAGGGAGTTTTTTTTGTTTTGTTTTTTACTTTTTTTGGTTGATTTTCTTAATAATTTGACGTTGGGGTTTGGGAATCGTTAGGAATACCTGAGCCAGACAGAAGAAGACAAAGAAGGCGCCAAATTTTGTTCTAATATGAGACAATGGGGCGCTTGTCGAGCCAAATTGTGCCCAGATCGCCATCACATCGTCAAAGCCATGGACACGCCTACTTTACCTACGTAATCCCTAATACTATATCACAAACTATTAAACTTTGGAGTAAAAAACTTATTTTCAACTGGCCTTTAAGCTAAAATAAGTAAAAAATTCATGTTAACTTTGATTCCATTAGCTAATTAAGTTTAAGTAAATCTTAAATTCATTAACTTGATACAGTAAACTTGTTTATTTTTTTCTTAATAAATTCCTTTATGAATTGGAAGGGTTTTAATGAGAAATCCGCTAATTAGGTGCGGCGAAGTCATCGTTTTGGTGAGTCACGTGGTTAGCGCCACTCAGTACTACGCCCGGATCTTGCAGCACACAAATTTAGAAGGAAAAACCCGAAAGTACAGCGCGTACTTCGTTCTGGCGTCCAAAATGTCCCTCTATTTCGCGAATCATCCCCCTGAGTAAGATTTTTTTCATTTTACTCCAAAACAATAAAAAAAAAAGTAGTCCTGAAGGAATTTTTTTTAAAAAAAGCTTTGAAAAAAGCTATTTTTACAAATAAAAAGTAATTTTTTAATACATTTCTTTTCAATTAGATGTGTGGGGAGTCAGGTACATGTGGGACAGGTATGCGCGATCCGGAACGTGACGTCACACACCGGTGCTGTGAGCTACGAACGAGTGAGAATCACTCAAGTCATAAGAGATCATCGCATTCCGTCCAGTTTACCTTTGGAAGTTCAAGTCCAGTACATTGACCATGGCAAGATCCAAATCGAAGAGGTAAAAACTCGATTTCAATTGAAACAATCGAGTTTAAGAGTAAAATTGATCAATTTTCGTGTTATTAGCTGGACAAATTAGTACTTTTGAGCCCTGAATTGGTTAACGAAGCTCCCTTGGTAGCTGAAATCCTTGTTCCCAACGTGAAACCTGTGGATCAAGACCAAACTTGGAACTGTGAAGCTACTGAGTATGTTCAACGCAAGATTTTGAAGAAAGAATTACGTGGCAAGGTGAATTTTTGCCTCTTTTGAAGAGAAAAATTGTGAAAAACAAACAACAACGGGTTGAAAATCGTTGCAGATTAAGCTCAGCTTGGGAAATACGCTCTGGTTGGATCCTTTGGTGGTCCAACATCGGTTAGACGACCACACTGTCGTCAACGAATGGAATGTAAGCCGCGAATTGGTCAACGAAGGCTGGGCGGAGCCTAATCCCGCTCATTTGGAGAAATTATACGCCTTTTGTGCGACAGCCGAGATAACTTTGCCGGATTATAGCCAATCAGGTACGCAATTGCTCTCCAATAACAAATTATAATAGTTCAAAAGTTCAAAATGTATTTTTTTTTAAATGCCAGTTTCGAGAGGCGTGGCTTGTGTGGGAAGAACCGCCTTTTTGCCTGAACCCGACATGGAGGAAGTTTACGTGTCCAGTATGGTCAGTCCAACCCACTTTTACGTCCAGCGCACAACATTCAACATATGGTGAATTAAATTAATTAATTTATTAAGATTTAAGTATTAATCTGTACTTTTTTGACAGTTTGGATGATTTGCAAGATGAGATTGCTAGCCATGTGGCTGAGACTATAATGTCAGATTTGAAAAGCTCTAAATTGCGCTCTGGATTGGTATGTCTTGCGAGATTTCCTGAAGATGACAGGTAAAAACATGAACTAGTGTGATTTAACTGAATTTAATACGTAAATAACTAGTTACTATTATTAAATTAATTAAGAACTAGTGCTAATTCTGTGTAGTTATAATTAGTGATATGAAGCTTAATGTTCTGGTATGTTTTTAGTTGGTATCGAGCTCGGATACTGGAAAACCGACTCGAATCCAATGGCAAAATGCGAGTTTTCTATTTGGATTTTGGCGATTCGAATGAAGTTGGTCTAGAAGATTTGCGAGTGATACCTGATCACTTGGTGCTCAAGTTGCCTTATCAAGTTCGTTTATTCTGAGCTTTTTTAGACAGTTTTAAGACTTTGCCTCTAATTTTTGTCTATTACAGGCGATTAAGTGTTGCTTAACTGGGATTGCGCCCCTGGACACTGATTGGACTCCAGAAGCTATCGATATTTTGACCGAATTGACCCAAGAAGGCTTGATCCTTCGACCCATGATGGCTCAAGTGCGTTTTGAAACGACCTAATTGATCAATTACGCTAATTGGGATGTTCCTAACAGGTGATTAAGAAGGAAGGAACGGGGACAGAACTGGCTTACAGTGTCGTATTGTATAACGAAGAGGGAGTGAATGTAGCTTCGTTCTTAATTCAAGAAGAAGTGGCGCAAATGAGTCCAGAAGCCAATCAGCATCCAGAATGGTTCAAAGACTTGCAAGTCGTCCAAAGTAGAGCGGAAGATGAGGTTGAAGAAGAAGAGGTTGAAGAGGAGGAAGCTGAATATGCAAAGGGAATGGATGTTTTCGGCGACCTAGAATTCATGGGCGATCCAGCAGAGTTTCTTCGAGCCCTTGTAAATAATTTTTAAATTTTTTAGCTAATTTCAAGAATTTAGTTCGATTTTTATGCGATTTTTAGGGGGTTAACTTACCACCTGGTCTTGAAGAAATGAGCAAGCAGAAAATGAAAGAGTTCGAGCAGGAACGCAACGCCCGAGCAGATCAGGAACAGATTCGCGAAGCCAAACGTGTTAGAGAATCACAAGAATCTCGTGAATCCGCTCTTATTGTCAGTCCCCAGTCAGCTCAGACAGTGATCTGCAAACCGAAGGCGAAAATGAGCAAAGGGTTATTGGCCGCGTTGGGAGGCGGGAAAGCTAAGATCAAGAAGAAGACCAAAATGCGCACCCCTGCGGTGCAGTGGGCGGATCTTAGCAATAGCGTGCAGTTAACTGTCCTCTTGAGGGGCTTGAAAGAGAACTACACCTTCTCCATGACTTCAGAAAGTCTTCATTTCAAGTAAGAATAACTTCTAATTATTTATGAAATTATAAAAACATCAATTAAGACACAAATACTTCAAATTTCTGATTAATTATTGTTTATTTTCATAAAATTAAAAAAAATTGTTATTAATGTTGTTGTTATTAATATATTTCAGAGCGGTGGTTGATGAGATCGAGTATAGTTTAGATGAGACACTTTACGCTGCCGTTGATGCGGATCAATGTATTTCAAAGTTGCAAGGTTATGGGCTTACTTTACGTTTGACGAAAGTGGTCGCGGGTAATTTAGTTTTAAATTTTTAGTAATATTTACTTCATAAGGATTTTTCATGAATTGTGGCTGGTTTTAGAATCTTGGCCACGTTTACTTAAGACGGAGCAAAAGGTGTCCTGGCTTAAAGTGGATTTTGAAGCTGCGTTAGCTTTGGAAGATGATCTTCACGAGACGGACAACTATGAAGCCTATCAAGCGAAACTCGGTAATTAGCATTATTTTGCATGGTTCTAGAAAAAGAGCGTAAAGCTATTCATTTTTGTCTTGTTTTCTTCCGTAGATGAGATTAGAGAAAAGGGAGGAGCAAGGAAGACTCAGGGTAAAGTGCATCACGTTGATCCTGAAGATTATTCTTCGGATTCCGGAGATGAAGACAGTGATGAAGATCAGGTATTAGATAAAGGAGATTTGGTTTTGCCAGGCCCCTATTCGGTTCTGTGAGAATGAGTACCTTGTCATAATTTTTTCGTATGTTTTCTACGTAATAAACGGATTTTCTCTTTCTTGAACGTTCCAGAAATGTCGATTAAATTTCTTTTTCATATATAAATCGATTTGGGGTTGCGTATATTCACAATTATTCTTATTATCTAGATTAATCGGGGAACGTAGTAACGTATTTTATGCATAGAATAGTCGTTGCTATATCAGAAATCGTTAAAACGGCGGAATTTCCGTTCAACATGGCGAAAATCGAACTTTTTTGCCCGTAAAGCGGATGGTTTTACAGCAACGGTGCCGGTGCCGGCCAATGGCAAGCTAGCTTTCAAGGCGGGCGCTGGAAACGGCGGGAAAAAAGGGACGCCGCTGCGAATACTGAAAAAAATGAGAAAGGGCGAATTGACGCTCTTTTGTCGTTCTCGCCCTCTTGTGGGAGAAGATTGCTACTCCTCTGGTGTGCATTTTCGCAGTTGAATCGCATTTGGTAAACAAACGCGGTATTTCTCAATAGTTAAATTTTAAATTGCTTAACTTTGTTTCGTTAACTCTTGGGTTGCTTTGTATTTAAAATAAGGGAAATGGATATGGATACAAATGTACATCGTTTGGAAGGAGCGGAACCTACTAAAGGTGGCCTAACGTTAAGAAAATCAACAAGTGATGCTGATGGCAAGAAAGACGTTCCACCGTCTCCTCGGCATTCTCTCCTTGGTTTAGATGAACTAGCAGGTAGTAGCAACTTCAACTCTATTAGTTTAACATTATAATAATTTCCTGATGGTTTTAGAACTCAAGAGGAAAGAAAGACAATCCAGCGAACGAGATTTGAAAGAGAAACAGCGAAAAATAAAATCCAAAGACGAATCGCGCAACTCCAGGTAAAAATATTACGTTTCACCCATTACTCAACTGAATAAGGATCTCATTCGTTTATTTCCTATAACAGACACTACCGATCTAATGATGAAACTCCCACACATACAGGAGGCTTGTCCAAAGAAGCCCGAGAACGTTTAGAAGAGCGAGCCTTGAAAGAACGACACCGAGGCATGTATGCCTCCTCCAAACTGGACCGCGACAAGGATAAAGATACCGATGCTGGCTTCCGCAAACCTTTCATGAAATCCGATTCGTCTCAACGCGACAGAAGACGGTACGACGATGATCGAGAACGAAGAAGTGATCGCAATCGCCGAGATCAAGACCGCAACCGGCACAGAATCAAGGAAGAACCCGACAGCAAACGGTCTCGTCACTCAGATCGCAGTTATTGGGACTGGGACAAGAGCCCAAGGTTCAAAGATGAACCTTCCACTCCAAATCTCTCACTTAAAGATGATCCGTCCAAGTATGCTCTACTTAATCATTCTTTTCACAAACTTAGACGCTAATAAATTTTTTTTTATTTTGAATGTGACCCTAGATCTGGATGGGATGATGATGACAATCTGGGGAATTCCAAGTCGACTTGGGATCAGCCAGGCTCGGAAAGACGAGGCTCAGATTGGTCAGAACGAAGTAGTCGTCCTTTTCATTCGCAGCGCAGTACTCGGGTCGAGTACCGAGGCAAAGGGTACAAAGAAGACCACACTTCAGTTCGTCGAGGTGATTCAAAGAGCTCCAATCACGGTGTGTGTGGTTTTTAAATTTTTTTCTATGTATTTCTTTGCAGAAGCTCCAGTGTTGGGTGAAGACGACTTGGAGGAATGGGAGGAAGAGCAAAAAAGACTGGAAAGAGAATGGTATATGTCTGATGAAGGTATGGATGACCAAAATAACCCCTTTGCGGGTGTCAGTGAAGAGTATACTCGATCTAAAGAAGAGGCGCTAGAGCAGCGCAAGAAAAAGCGGATGACAGCCCAACAGAAACAGATCCAAAAAGTAAAAAATCCTTTGTTAACTGTCGTAAACTAATTTGACCGTCTTTTACGTATAGGACAATGAATTGTGGGAAAGAAATCGAATGTTGACGAGTGGTGTAGTCCATTCTGTTGACGTGGACGAGGATTTTGCTGAAGAGAGTGAAGCTAGAGTTCATTTGCTGGTACATCACATAGTCCCGCCCTTTCTAGACGGACGCTACGTGTTTACCAAACAACCAGAAGCGGTTGTTCCTGTCAAAGTAACGAAAATCAAGAGTTTTTAGTGTTTTAATGACGTTTATTGCAGGATCCGACGTCTGATATGGCTATCATTGCTCGGAAAGGTTCTGCCACGGTGCGAACCTACAGAGAACAGAAAGAACGACGCAAGGCTCAGAAGAAACATTGGGAATTGGCTGGTACAGCCATTGGTAATATCATGGGTGTGCAGAAACGCGAGGAAAAGGTATATTGTATCATTATTACACTCACTTGAGCTAATTCTTCGGTTTTCTTGGGCTGGTATAGGAAGAAGGACCATTAGATGAAAAGGGAGACGCGGATTATAAAACCGAACACCGTTTTGCAGACCATATGCAAAACATGGGAGGAGCTAGCTCAGAGTTTGCCAAAAGAAAGACTCTGAAGCAGCAAAGACAGTATTTACCCGTTTTTGCAGTTCGCCAACAGGTGATTTTGGTTGATTTCCTAAGTAAATAGAAGCTAATGAACAAATTTATGTACAGTTGCTCAACGTGGTGCGCGAAAATTCCGTAGTGGTCATTGTTGGAGAGACAGGAAGCGGGAAAACCACCCAATTAACGCAGTACTTGCACGAGGAAGGGTACAGCAAGTTTGGGACCATTGGTTGTACGCAACCGCGTCGTGTTGCAGCCATGTCGGTGGCCAAACGTGTGGCAGATGAAATGGGGTGCAAGCTAGGAGACGAAGTGGGCTATTCCATTCGTTTCGAGGATTGCACCTCTGAGGTAAATGATCTCAAGTTCTCATCCGTAAAATTTATTCCATCCGTTAGTTAATTCCATATGTTTCACAGAGCATTTCATTCAAAATGATTTCAATTATGCACAGTATAAAGCAAATAAGCATTCAAAGTTCATGCAACATGGACTAAATCTCTTCTTGTTGTAGAAAACCATCATCAAGTACATGACGGACGGCATTTTGCTCCGCGAATCTCTGCGGGAAGCAGATTTGGATCATTACAGCGCCATTATCATGGACGAGGCTCACGAACGATCGCTAAACACAGACGTCTTGTTTGGTTTGTTGCGGGAGGTAACTTGAAAGCTGAATTTTTGTGAGATTTAAGTCTTACTTGATCATTTTTGCTTAGGTTGTGGCGCGCAGACAAGATTTGAAGCTCATTGTGACCTCAGCTACGATGGATGCCACGAAATTCGCTCAGTTTTTTGGCAACGTGCCTGTTTTCATCATCCCGGGTCGTACTTTCCCTGTCGAATTATTTTTCTCCAAAAATACGCAGGAAGATTACGTGGATGCTGCAGTAAAGCAAGCTATCCAGATCCATCTGCAACCAGGACAAGGTATGCTCATGACAAATCCTTTAGAATAATCGTAAAAATTGCTTAAAATAATCGTACAAATTATTCAAAAATTTTTAAAAATTCATTTAAGTATATTATTGGCTACAGGAATGGCCACAATAAATAGGAAATAAGGTTAAGAATTTCAGGAATTAATTTAAATAA
Organism: Lepidurus apus apus; assembly: GCA_022832285.1. Taxonomy (NCBI): domain Eukaryota; kingdom Metazoa; phylum Arthropoda; class Branchiopoda; order Notostraca; family Triopsidae; genus Lepidurus; species Lepidurus apus. The sequence goes on along the minus strand of JAGJRO010000219.1, from coordinate 43,354 downwards.
ATTGGTTTTTATTAGGGGATATCTTGATCTTCATGCCGGGTCAAGAAGACATTGAAGTTACTTGCGAGTTGATCGCCGAACGTCTCGCAGCAGTGGACAATGCGCCTGCTCTGTCAGTTCTACCCATTTATTCACAATTACCCAGCGATTTGCAAGCTAAAATCTTCCAGAAATCGCCTGACGGTCTGCGCAAATGCGTTGTAGCGACCAACATTGCCGAAACATCTCTCACAGGTACATAAAAAGGAACCAGAAAAGCTCAATCGAACTTAAACTTAACATTATTTATGCGTTTTCTTAGTCGACGGAATCATGTACGTGGTAGACTCGGGTTACTACAAACTTAAAGTGTACAATCCTCGCATCGGTATGGATGCTTTGCAAATTTACCCCATCAGTCAAGCCAATGCCAATCAGCGATCTGGACGAGCCGGACGCACAGGTCCAGGGCAATGCTTCAGGTAGTAATTTCTTACTTTTACCTTATAAATTGGGTAATACTAATCACATTAAACAGGCTCTATACCGAGAGACAGTACAAGGATGAATTGCTATTCACCACTCTGCCTGAAATCCAACGTACCAACTTGGCCAACGTGGTATTGCTGCTGAAATCGTTGGGAGTCGTGGATTTGCTCCAGTTTCACTTCATGGACCCGCCTCCGCAGGAAAACATGCTCAATTCCATGTACCAGCTCTGGACGTTGGGCGCTTTAGAGAATACGGGATCTTTAACGCAGCTGGGAAGGAAAATGGTCGAGTTTCCGTTAGATCCGGCTCTTTCTAAGATGCTTATCGCGTCCGTGGAGATGCAATGCAGTGCAGACGTACTTATTATAGGTAAAAACTTGGTTTATTCACTCCCTTCCTCTAGTTATACTGATTTCTCGAGTTATTTTTGGTTGTAGTGTCCATGCTCTCGGTCCCTGCCATCTTTTTCCGGCCCAAAGGACGCGAAGAAGATGCTGATGCTGCGCGAGAAAAGTTCCAAGTGCCCGAATCCGATCATTTAACCTTGCTTCACGTCTACAACCAATGGAAGATGAGCAAGTGAGTGGTCCTGTCAACTTTCTTAGGAGTTTAGGGGCTAAATTAACCATGTTTGTTAACTTAGATACTCGTCCAGTTGGTGCAACGAGCATTTCGTCCACTCCAAAGCCATGCGTAAAGTACGAGAAGTACGACAGCAGTTAAAAGACATCATGGACCAACAGAAAATGCCCCACATTTCCTGTGGTACAGACTGGGACATTATCCGCAAGTGCATCTGCTCAGGTATGTATAGTCTAATTAGTTTTAAGTGAATTCTCCTTAATTTAATGCAGTTTTTAACTTTAATTTACAGTTTTTCTTCAATTTAATTTTTTTTTTCTTTAATTTTAACTTTCTTTTCTTCAATTTTAACCTTTTTGTTATTTGTGTGCCATTTAAGACGACTAGTCTCGTTTAGGAAGAGGTTTAGTAACATATTTGTAATTTCTCGCAGCTTATTTCCACCAAGCCGCTCGGTTGAAGGGTATTGGCGAATACGTGCATTTGAGAACGGGAATGCCATGTCATTTGCATCCGACATCCGCGCTTTTTGGCATGGGTTACACGCCAGATTACGTGGTTTACCACGAACTGATCATGACAGCCAAGGAGTACATGCAGTGTGTCACTGCTGTGGAAGGGACGTGGTTGGCTGAGTTGGGACCCATGTTTTATTCCGTCAAAGAAGCTGGCGGTGGGCGGGTCCAGAAGAAACGAGCAGCGTTGGAGCAAATGCATAGCATGGAGGCGGAGATGAAGAAGGCTGAAGAGCAAATGAAGCAAGAAAAGGTAGAGCGAGAAAGGAAGGAGGAGTCGACGAGGAAGAAATCGGAAATAGCCACACCTGGTCACAATCCTTCCGGCACGCCCCGTTTGAAGCAGCCAAGGACTCCTGCAAGGTTTGGATATTAACTCTGCAAAGACGCTAGAAGCATTAGGAGGTTGTGCGTTTTTTCTACCGTTTTTTCTTCATCGAACAGCAGGTTGTAATACAGAGCGTTGGATGTATTGACTATAAAGCGGATTTTGTTACAGTGAAGGTTTCTACCACGGTCGGGCCGGTCCTTGCGTGGCACTAGTTAGCATCCAGCTGTTAGATTCATGTTTCTTCATAGCCATTTGCTTGTGGCGAGGATGCGTCGCACAGATGACGTACAACCGGGCTTGTCTCTTGACGAATTTGCAATCTTTGCATCGTCGCTTGAGTTTGCCGTATTGCTTGAATCCGCAACTTTGGGTGACATTGGTCAGTGTGGGTGGCCGTAGTAATGTCTCTGGCGCAGAGTTACTCATTAACCACGTTAAGGAGCTGCTAAAGCCCAGGGAAGGGTTCGACAACGCTGTAAAATTCCGTTCTAGGCTGAAGGAAATGAGCTGAAAAGGACGATTTATAGCTGCGTGTTGGGAATAAACCGTTTGAAAAAAATTTGTTAATTTTGTTGCACTTCTACGCAACGTATCCATTTTCGGGAGTACCTAGAATTATAAATACATTAATTGGAAATAAGAAAATCGTAAAAATCATGGTTTTATTTACCGTTTTATTTTGAAACGTGATTTTATTTACAAGTCGCGGTTCGGAACTCGACCCGCGAGCCGTCGATGACTTGCGCTTCGTCTTATGTAGCCTTGCAATACGAAGTGGCTCGTCACGAAGTCCGATAGCGGGGACCAATGGGAGACGAGCTTTTCGCCTCCCTTTCCGCTTTCGCTAGTGACTACCGAGTGACTGCGGCACTCGATGTTCTTCCACAAGTGAAGTGGAGCGCGGTAATGACGGTCTAGTGAAATGTGGGCCGAATTACCGAAATGGGATCTTTATTACAGGTAAAACAGTCATTTCTTATTGATCTTGTGTAGCTATACTTTACTTGTAAGATTTGACGCAAAAGTGCCCGCAATTTCGGTTTTAATGGTAAAAAATAAGTAGTAACAGTATGGTCACAGCAAAGTTGAGTTGCCGGGCGTGTTGCAAATGGCCGGCACAGCGCGACCGCGTGGTGACGCCAAAGTTTTTTTATTCAGTAGTTTCCATTTACAATACTTAACTGCGTGTATTTCACCAATATTAATCTAGTATGTCAATTAGGATTGTTTTGAAGTAATTATAGGGTTTTATTTGTGTAATTGAAAGCTGTATTTTGCGTTCGCACAAATTGCGCCTCGCTAGACAACATGGCTAATGATGCGTTTTCACCTCTCCAGAACGTTCTGTGAAGAAAATTTTTAATCTGAAGCCTTCATAAATGTGTCTAGCTAACGATCTCGCCATTTCTCATTATGTTTTAATTAAGATCCTTTTCAACATATCTATTTTTTTTCCATATTTCGACTTTTAATTTAGGACATAGAATTCCTGAACCTGAACGATGTTTCCGAAGATGAGTCGGCATTCATCCAAGCCTTACTGACAACTTCCACCTGCGACACCCAATTTCCTTGGGACCAGAACACAACCCGAAGCAGAGATGTAGTCAAGCCTTTATTGCCAAGCACGGGTAATTAGATCTTTTAATCAAAAGGAACAGAATTATCCTGTAAAGTAGAAAGTGATGTAACAATTATAATTCTTTTCTGACACCTATTCGGAAATATCTTTGACGAGAATTTAATCTGAAGTTTTCAATATCCTGTTTGTCATAGCTTTTTACCCTTTTAATCAACCATAGAAAGTAATTAGTTTGCTTCAATCTAGGTGTGGGAAGGCCAAGTCAAGCCTCCGCTGTTCAGTTCCCTTGGGATCAACCCGCTACCAAAAGCAAAGATGGAAATGGGAGCAAGTCTACATTGCAGGGCACAGGTAAACATTTTCACCTCTCTTTTTCACCCTTGACTAGAATCTAGCGTATTGCTTGGGGACCCTTGTACCCATTACCAGGGAATTCACCAATCCCGTGTCTGGAGAAAGAACCAAAATATTATAAGTGTTAATTTCAGTCAACACTTATCTCTTTCACCTCGAAAAAGGTGAATGGTTTTAGAAATGTTTATTTTTTAGAGAAAATACAGAGGAATTTTTCACTTGTTAGAGAAAATTCAATTATACAGTAGATGCTGCTTATTGTGATAACGTTTGTCAAGTGAATATTGAGTATTATTATCATGTGGAGATTATAATCGGAAATTTGCGATAGAATGCTACGATTAATCTGCGCGTGATACGAACTGGCTTGCTTAAACCAAGGACACGAAGCGTTGTCTACTTTTTGACACTTTTTCCATACGTTTCCTTTTCCTAGATTGACTACACCCGCTATTGTTTAGTTCGTAACGATTTTTCAACAATTTTGATAGTGATGAGTGATGAATTCCTTACTTAACGGCACTTCCCTTTGTGGGAAATCTTTTAAACTTAACTTGTCATAAGTTTCAATGAGGCACAACTTCTATTTCACATTTAAATCATTTCTTTCCTTGTTCGTCGCCATTTTCCTATAACCACACGTCCAAAACATAAGTGATATTGCGCATTTGAAGCTTACTCCTAAGCTTAGGTAGGGTTCTCAACGCAAAATCCCTCTAATTTTCCTAGTCAATTAAAGGAACTGGTCATTCAAATGAATAACCTGCTCATCTAATTGACCGACGAGTTTAGAAGGGATTTCGTCCTAAGCGTAGTAGTAGGCTGGAAAGGTTTAATTTCTCGATTTCGTTCTTTTTTGGGGGGAGGGGAGGGCATTTTATTCAATAGTAATAAATTGCTTAGCCGAAGGATGGGAAACAATGGATAAATGGGTCCGTGAGCAATATTCGATTTAACTCATTCTTATGTTAACATGATGAGAAAAATACCAATTCTTTTCTGACACCTATTCGGAAATTTCATTGACGAGAACTTTACCTGAAGTCATTCGTACCATCTGCACTAGATAATCCGTCCTTATCCCCTCTATTTTATACTATATTTTCCAACATATTTTTTCACTAGGAACGCCAAGCCAAGATCATGGTTTTGCCTATCCCTCTGCCTCGTCTCAGCTTCCAGCGTTTACTCCCGCAACGATCGTAACGTCTCTCGCCAGCGTTCCATCAGTTCATTCGTACGCTCCTCCCCCTAATAGCTCTACTACGCATCCTTCCAGCCAATTCTACTATATCCCTCAACACTTTCCCTACGGTGGTCCTTCCATCATGAGTCCTATGACTCCCAACGTCTACGTCAACAACATGACAGCTAACGTCAACGTCCATCATGGCATGCACCACGTCCCTTACACGACGCAACCTGGTCCTCCCCCTAACAGCATGCCTCGACCCTACAGTCCCGAGAAAAGCGACAAAATGCCACCCAACGCAGCTGCTGGGCAGCGTCGAGGCATGCCTTTCGTTTCCCCCACCAAACGAGGACCACCTCCAGGCACCAAAGACCCCTACCATATGAGCTCGGGCGCCGTTTCAGTGCCTGTGGGGTACAGTATGCCCCCCACCAGCGCTTATGGCGGAGTGGCGGCCAGTCTATCCTTCCAAGGAACGCCCGGAACCGCTTCCTACGTCACTGGCCAGCATTTCTACCAACACACCGCCCAGACAGCCACGGGAGCTCCGTTTGTCATCCAACAGCCTTACTTTTACATGCCGGTCTACCCCTCTCCCCATGCAAACACCCATCATCAGGCGGTTAACCCCTATCCAGAGCCTATGACGTCATTAGACCTCCAGGCAGCGCCAATTCTTCCGGTCAACGCCACCTCGCCGGGCATTCTAATGCCTCCTTACGTCGCTCCGGACCACCGAGTGGAGGTTTCTTTCGGGACTGTTGAGGGAGAAGGAGTAGAGGAGTATTTGGAGCAAGTCAGCATAGCTTCGGATGAAAGCGTCAGTCCTTCCAAGTACATCGCACCCAATCCTGTTGCAAAAGCTCCAGTCTTGGTTGAAAACGAGCCAGAATCGCTCGAAACCGATCCCGTTCCGAAGGAAATCGAAGTAACGCAAGCTCCGCCCATAATTGAACCCGTAATTAAGCAAATTGCTGAACTGGAAACCGTTTCTCCGGTACCAACAGCTTCGCCGGTACCTACCGGAGGAGCAGGGCGATCCTGGGCGAGTTTATTCAAATCCGGAGGGGCGGCTTCACCTACTGTAGCGTCCAACACTCATTCTGCTGTCCTATACGCCGTAGCTCCACCCCCTGAGAAGCCTTTGGCACGCGTGGAGCCGTTCGTGGCGAATTCAAGCCACAAATCCATTTCGGCACCGCTAGAAGCCATCAAACCAGCTGGATCAGGCGAAGATGAAGCGTTTGCACGACAATTGGGAGCACAGCTAGCCGATAATGCGCTAAACCACGCCCCTGTCTCGCTGATGCCCCGAGGCTTGACCAATAAAGGCAATTGGTGTTACATTAACGCCACTTTGCAAGCTTTGTTGGCTTGTCCAGCGTTCGTCAATCTCATGCGCTCCTTGAGTCCGGTTATGGCGATGAGGACCAATGAGTCTACCACGCCCATTATTGACAGCATGTAAGTTTAGTTTATTATTAGTTTATTTTTTTACTTTTTAAGTTCGGATGAAAGGGCAAGTTCTAGGATGAGCTGCCAGGTGGGTTTTCTTGCTCAAAGTCTCGGATGAACTGCTTTTTTTCTTCTTGAAGAACGCTTTATTGTAATTGGTCGTCGTGGACAAGCTTGCATTTGGGAATTCCTTAACCGCTATCTTTTGCGTCATGCTATTTTGGCGCCGAAGTTAAAAGTGGGAGAGAGTTCTCGGGAAGGTCTGAGAGAAGAGCCCGGTTGTAGAGGAAACAATTAGTTTTCTCAACACCGAACGTCCTAGCAGGACGGCCCTCGGAATCCAAGGGGGCGCGGAGCAATAGAAACGACATTTTGGTCATCCCTCGGTTCTGTTTCATGCCCGAGACGGATTTTTTCAATCTTGAGGTGATAAGCAGTTCTGAGGTTGGAAGGTCTCCGTGGCTAGCAATTTGAGTGTAATGTGCAAGATGGAAGGGTTTTTAACCCTTCCACAACTCAATTCAGACTAGTCTGTCCACGACGATTTTTTATTTTAATGTGTTTCCAAAGGAGGGATTTTTGGTGGTTCTTCCGATGTCTTTCGCCTGCTGCTGAGAACTTTATTGAATAATTTAATGACGGAAAAATTGTTTAAAGTGAAGATTATGATGAATTAATGGGAATTTTTTGTTTTTCGTATGAATTAGGGTCGATTTTGCGGCGCAGTTTGAGATCTTGCCACCTGCCTTGGCAATAAGTGGGAAAGCAGCCAAGAAGGAACGAGCTAATGGGGCTAACAAGAAGGAAGAAGTACCGTGTGGAGCTAATTTGGAGCCAGGAGCGGTCCATCGCATGCTCAGCTGCATCCGATCCGAGACTTTCAAGGTTGAAGGTCGGCAGGAAGACGCTGAAGAGTTTCTGTCATGTTTACTCAATGGTTTACATGATGAAATGTCCGAAGTCATCAAACTGGCCCAGAAAGAGACATCGGTAGTTGCTGTGGCTCCGCCTAACGTAGCCACGCCTAGCGAGGGGCATGTTGGTACAGCGCAGGTGCAGAATGCTCTCGCGCAAGACGATGATGAATGGAAGCTGATAGGTCCGAAGAACAAGGGCATGGTGACGAGGTCAGCCAGTTTTAGTCGAACGCCGATTTCCGATCTCTTTTTGGGCCAAATGCGCTCTGCTGTGACGCACTCGGGTGGATCTCCTACGGCCACGTTGCAGCCTTTCTTCTCTCTTCAGTTAGACATTCAGGTAATGTAGTTTTCATTATATTTTAGATAGTTATTTGGGATGAAGAGTTACAGAAAGGGTTAAGAGGCTTCTCTGGAAAACCACATGTCAGTCAGCGGCGGAAATCGTATTTGATTATCATCGCGTTACACACGTGGGAGAGTAATCGCCTTGGAGAGGCGGGGCTTGTTCTAAGCTCTGCCTCTTAATGAGGTCCTGGTTGCTGAGAGTGGAATCCGAGTTTTTTCTTGGACTCTTAGACTTTGCAACTGACATTTGCTCCTTGATTTTATTCAGAAAACGTTCGGAAATAAATTTGGACGGTAGATTCGTTCCAATTTTGAGGGGTTTCACTAGGTTCTGATTGACAAAAATAGGTTCGGTTTTGAATAATTCCATTTTCGTTAAAATTTCATTCTTTGTAGATTTGTATGTAGATTGGGAGATTTGGATCCGTTTCGTTCTAAGTTAAGAAATTTTCTTCAGAAAATGTTCGGAAATAATTCAGACAATATATTCGTTATAATTTCTGGAACGGTTTCGTTAGATTTTGAATGAATAATTCCATTTTGGTTAGTTTTCTTTTCATTTACTTTTACTTTGTACATTTGAGAAAGAGTTGATCAATTTTCATTCTAATTTTGAGAGATTTTAGTCGATCCTTTAAAGACTTCGAGTGATTTCGTGCCATTTTATAGGCTGTGAGATTAACTCCTACCTGATTTCTTATTTTTGAGTGAATTTGGGACAGATTTGGTGGCAAGTTGATGTTCAGTAAGATTTGAACGGTTTTGTTAATGGATTTTTTTGTTTGCGTTGAATAGAACGAACGAGTAACTTCAGTTCAGCAAGCGCTGGAAGCTTTGGTGGCCCGAGAAGCTTTACAGGGCTTCACTTGTTCGCGTACGGGCGCCGAAGTGGAAGCAACTCGTCAAACTACCTTGGAAGAGCTCCCCCCAGTCTTGCTTTTGCACCTGAAATGCTTCGTCTACGATCAGACAGCACAGGCGCAAGGTGGCGCTGGCATACAGAAGCTCATCAAGCGTATCGACTTTTCAGTTGACCTGGAGTTGAACAAAGGTAAACAAGCCATCCCGTTTTATACTTCAATTTCACCCCATTAATTAAGCCGTCTGAGGTGGGCGTTCACTTACTACCTCGGTGTGCATACGATGGGTACAGCACGTACTCGCTACTCATGTGTATGGCATTTGTCTCCTTTTAATGGCAAATGCCAAAGGAATAGTAGCCACATTCCTTTTCATTTTTATTAATTTTATTATTTTGTATATTAATTTTATGATTTTTATATTTATTTAGTTTTTACTGTTTTTATTACTCATTGTTTATTATCATTAATTAGTTTTCTGCTCCTTTGTTTTTGATTTTCCTATTTTTTAACTAATTTTGTACTTTCTCTGATTAATGCGTTTTAGTAGTCATTGTTTTGTCCAACTACGTTTCTTTCGTCTAACTAATTAAAATGCAAGCTTTAAACGCTTGTATTTTTATTAGGTGTATATTTTAGAAAATTTCGTTATAATGCTGGGAAGTTTTAATAGTATTGACATGTAAGATCTTGGAATTCCTGAATGCAAGTACTAATTCATAATTTGAATTTCTGCAGATTTCTTGTCGCCCAGTGTGAGGGCCAAAGTCAAGGACAGGCATCGACAGTACAAGTTGTTTGCAGTGGTGTATCACGACGGCAAAGAAGCGACCAAAGGCCATTACGTTAGCGACGTGCACCACCCGGGGTTGGGGGCGTGGCTTCGCTTTGACGATTCCTCGGTGAAGCCTCTGTGCGATGCAAATCTGCACAAGTATAACCCGCCTCGCATGCCCTACCTGCTCTTCTACCGTCGTCCCGACCCTACGAAGTAAAAACGGATGAAGAACGAAAAAGACGGTCAACAATGTTGAAAATAACAGAATCATGCCAATTGGGCGTAGTCGTTGCGGATTTCTTTTCTTCTGGGGCCTTCGCGATTGTATATAGTTCACCCAGCGAAGCCCTGCCCCTTGCTTTATCTTTCTCCTGTCTCATACTCTTTGGTTTCCTTTTTGACTAATTTGCCGTAAAAAACGGTCATTATTGATGGGAAAGCGAGTTTACTTTGGGGCAGAAGGAGGAGAGATGGCTTGGGGACACACTTTTTAAATTTTGTAATTACACTTCTAAGAAAAGCAGTTAAAAAAAGCTGTATGTGAGGAAAATGCCCTTAAAAGTGACCTTTTTTGGGCGTGTCTTGGAGTCTGAATTTTCGAATTATTTGGGACGCAAATTATATGATTTTGTAACTTTTGCGTGGCCAAAAAGTTCATTGCGTTTGGGGAGAAACGTTTGTGTGAGAGAATAAGAAACTGAGATCAAAGGAGGCGTTTGTTTTGTAATATTTTTGACGTGGTATAAAATCACCCAAAGAAAGATGTTGGCTGTGATAACCTTCCTGTTTTCATTGGGCTCAAGCGCCTCCTTTTACCTTCAGTTTTTTGGTTTGAATGGAAGATTATTTTTGAAGGGATTTACTGAAAAACAAAACTAAGAGTGAATTGGGTAGTTGTGTGACAAAAAGAGTTACGCATTATGGAGTAATAAAAACATCGTTTTTAAAAAGTAGTACTGCTTAATTACTCTTTGCTTGATATTTCTTCCTATTTTCTATAAACTGTTCTTCACAATTTTTTTTATTTTCTCCGCTTACGATCTACCTTTGCTTTCTCTGAATTTCCTACAAATATGTCGGCAAGGACTACGGTTCCACAGTCTTTCAACGGGCTAATATTTCGAGTTCGAAAAGTCTGCTCATTGGTCAATCACCAATCCGACTAAAGGACTACACACTTCTAACCAAATCTAGTCCTTAAGTTTGGTGTTCATAGTCCTTGTGGTGTAATTTTTAATACTGCTCGGGGGCAACGCTACAAAGGGATTCCGTGTACCGGACACTAGGATGCTGGGCCCGACAGAAGGACGGCAAGTGCGTAATTTAGCTTATAAGGGACAATAGATTTTCGAGTTTAAAAGGTCTCTTCTCGTCGGTTAAGCGTCAACGAGATTAGAAAGTGCTTAAGCCATATTCAAAAATACGTCAGAAGGTTTAGGTTAGGCGTCCTGTCGGGGTCCGGAGTCCTTGTAACGTATTTTTCTTTTTATTGCTTGCAATTACCTTCACGTTTATTGCTTGCTTTTGATCTTTATTTTTATAGTATTATGTGCTATTTCACGTTTAATTGCTCAAGTTGATCTTTGTTTTGATTTTATTACAATTAGTTTTGTAAAACAATTATCACGTTTTACTGCTTTCCGCTCTTTTATTTTGCTGTGTTTTTACAGGATTTTTTTGCAGAGGTATAGTTTCATTGGTTGCAAATAGTGCATAAATGTCGTTCGCTATATGCTCTATTTTCCTTTGTAACGCAGTTTTATAATTAATTGCACTATAAGAAATTTCTCGCTTTTTCTGTTGAACGCGATTTGTTGATCTGTTTTTTCTAACTTCTGGGGTTTTCAGTAGTTTTTTAGACGAAGTTTAATAGATAATGCATCGGTATGGCTCAGGCCCGTACCCAAGGGGGGGGGGGGTCGGGGGGTTTAAACCCCCATCGAAAGTTTCCGCAAATGAAAAATATACGTTTTTCTAGCATTTGGTACTTGAGAAGTTTATTTCAAATTGAGCTTTGGTTTTGTTTGACCGTTTTGAAGCTCGAACAACGCGATAACTTTTCTCCTTTTTCGTATCCCCCTTTCCTTACCGGAAAGATGGTATACGACAAAAATAGGATTTCAAGTNCCCCCCCCCCCCCCCCCCGAAAAAAAATCCTGGGTACGGGCCTGGTATGGCTATTTCAATGCGTTATTATTATTTTTAAATTTTTTTAAATTGAATTATTTTTAATTTTTACTTCATTACTATTAATACATTTCATTTTTAATCATTGAATTAATTTCATTTTTTATTTATTTGATATGTAGTTGTTATTAACTATTATTTAAAGTCATTGTTATTAATTACTGCAATTTACTCCGTTGATAATAAATTTCAATCTTGTGCGTATAATTTTTACCGATTTGTTATGGTTTGTTTCTTATTTAATTTTAATATTACTTTTATGCCCTTTTTCCCTGTATTTTTCTTAACCAAAAAAGCCGGGATTTTAATTTTCATGCGTTTTTCCCATACTTTAGGTGTAATTAACTGCGGCAAAATGCACCGTTGCTTTTTTTGTAAGAAATGATTCTCAAGGCTCTAGAACATGGTTAATTGCGGAAATAGTCATGTGAGACGCGAGCAACATATACGCAAGAATGTCTCCAACTGACTCCAACGGTGAATGTTTCACCATATTCTTCCGCAATTAGCGAAGAATGTATTGAAAGGTAACGGAATTGTGGTTTGGAAGTGGTGGAAAGATGCTAATTACTGTACGTATCTTTCTCCGCAAGCACAGATGGGTTTTTGTCCTTTTGGTGACTGCCGCGCAGATTTTTTGTCGCCTTTTTTCTGCTTTTTTGGTTTGGTTTCGGGTTTGAGGATATAAAGAAACCAGCGGACAAACAAAAACAGGTGGCGTCTTACACGCAATTGTCGGTCAGTAGGCTACGCAGCTTTTGCTACCTGTTTGAAGGGGCTTAGTAAGCCACAAAAACAGGAGAACCCGCCCCTTTTTTCACAGCCTGGAGCTTCACGTTTTCGCGGGATGGACTAACCGGGATGTGGAGTGTTGAATGGATGGACCTTGCGTTTCCTGGCCGAAAATCTTTCAGTGAGTATCCAGCGTTGGATTTGAGAAGGTGTTAAAAGAGTAAAAAGTATCGCCTTTAAAAAAAAGAATAACGAATTTTTTTTAAAAATCGATAAGAAATTTCATCCAGAAATTTAGAAACGAAATAGGAACCAAAGAATCCTAGTGTTTTCCGAATTTAAATAATAGCAATCGTTTGTTTCGTGTGTGTTTGTGTTTATGTATGTGTAGGATAATTACGGAGATAATCGAGAATTTATGGCGAAAATGGGTTTCAAGAAACAGCAAGAATTGGGCTGGATGAAGCATGTATTGACTGCTGTTTCCGTCGTTCTTTTCGTAAGTTTATTATTTTTTTTTATTTATTTTTTAGATTTCGGGTTAAAGGGTAATAGCCGATAGAATCAACAATGACTTAAGAATAGAGTTGAAAATCTAGTTTCTAGTGATATTTTACTTTCAATCGTACGACAAGTACTGTACTAACGAAACTACTCAAAGAAAGTTCAGAAAATAGGATCGTGACATCATAGACGTATCAGTTAAAGCATGGTACCCGAGAGCTTTGTTTAGTGTTTGGAAACATGAAAATTAAGCTATAACCACCGTAAAGCCATGCTCGATTTGTACGACACGTCCGTGTCGTCACGACCCAACGGCCAAAGTTTGAAATTCCAATGAACGGCTAATTCGAGAAAGTTAATGTTTTTTCATCCGTAAAAGCCATGCTCGGTTTATGCGACACGTTCGTGACGTTCACGACCCAAAGTTTGATATGCGAATCGCTCTTGAACGGCTAATTCGGGAAACCTGCTTTTCATCCGTAAAGCCATGGTTTATGCAACACGTTCGTGTCGTCACGACCCAGAGTTTGAAATGCGAATCGCTCGTGAACGGCGAATTCTAGAAAGCTGATCCCAAAGTTGATGTTTTTATGTTTTTAGACTAGTATTGTCTCTTAATTTGCAAGTATTGAGGGGGACGAAGGGGCTGGGAGGGGAAATGGCGATAGGAGATCAGGGAAGTTGCAATTAAGAGGGGTGGATAGAGGGGAAGAGAAACGGAAAAACTTTGTAGCAACACCCTTTTCATAACGCGACATGGGCATTGAAGAGCGAGTTACTCTACATTGTAATGTTTTGATAGGAGCAACTGTTTTAATTACTTGGGTGGGATTAAAAAGAAACTCGAGAACTCCAAAATAGCGTCGAGATACTTCATAAGATCTTTTAACATGACTCCTATGCGTATATATGGCGTTTCTCTGTGTGAATGAACGAGAATAACGTGTGGACAAGTAGGTCATTCAGGAAAGAAAACCCCTTCCTTTGGGGCGGTGGTTTAATTGGATTTGATTTTATTTTGGGACATTTGCTCTTCTGCATCATCTGGCGTCTTTCTTCCGCCTTTCTCCGCGGGCGGAGAAACCAGAGGAACTGGAAGAAGCTTTCGCTAATAATTCTAGAAGGATTTTATGTTTTTAATGGTTCGGGTTTCCTTTTTCCATCTCAACAGATCCTAGGATGCTTAATCATCGGGTACATGGCCTGGATCCTGGCGACTTCCATTACCGTCAATAAATTCATGTCTGGAACGCTGGTAAGAGTGAAAAATATTATAAACTTTCTCCTTTTTTGGATGAAACTAACTTTTTTTTATTAATAGATTTTCTCGTACGTTGTAATATCCGTTGGATTCGTCCTCTTCTTTACTGGACTCATTGGATGGGTGGGTTCATCCAGCGAAAGCATTTGCCTCATTCGATTGGTAAAAATTTTTTTACTTTTTCTGAAATTGGACTAGAAAAAAAGATGAATTCAAATGACAGAGAGGGGGAAATGTTATTTTATTTTTTATTTTTTATTTTTCACTACGAGGATCGGTTCCTCGTCACTAACCAAGCTCGACACGCCACAACGGAATTGGAAAGGATGTATGTGCAGGAAGGCGTAAAAAAATGACATACCAAAATAAGAAAGCTTTTTATTTCCACCCCCTTTTTAGGGGGCTGGAAGTAAAAAGTTTCCTAAAAGTTTTCCCCTTTTTATTTATGCATCGCTTGATTTTGGAATCCTGATACGATACGGTTATTTTGTAAACTTTTTATTTTATTTTTTCAGTTTATCGCGGCTGCGATCTTGTCTATGCTGTCGGAGATTGGCGGGATAATTGCTCTGAACGTGATTCAAATCCAGGTGAGTTGGTCAACTTCATTTTTGCATGACAAGACAACATTAAAACTATAAATATAGAAATAAAAAATACGCGTTTTTGGTTCAACAGGTGGACGACATTCTGGAATCGGGATGGGGCGAAGTGAATCAAGGGACACGAAACTTGGTCCAAACTCATGTAAGTGTCTTGTTCCTTTGTTTCTTTTCCCTTCCTTGAATTAGACACGGTTTCAGTGGGTTGCTGGGTCACCCTTTTCTTATTATCGTTTTCATTATTTGGGCGAACTTTCATCCTCTTCTTTGTTCGATAATTTTGGTATTTTCTACGACTTTAATTTTTGCTTCGGTTAATTATTTAACTGCTTTTATTAACGATCAAATGAAGTATTTGACCACATTATTAGTTACATGTTAATTATCTTAAAGGGGAATCTGTTATTTGTTATGTTATTTTGTTTATTTAGGTTTTTGCCTTTATCGTATTGTATTAAGTTAATGCCTAAATTTTGCTTTTATAATAGTTACAATGCTGTGGGTTTGCTGGACCGAAGGAATTTGCGTATTCCACGCTGCCGATAGATGATTCTTGTTACGACGAACCGATAGCGGTGGAACTGAATGAAGCCGCCGAAAGTTTGGAGTTGACGACCACCGAAGCCACTCCCATGCGACTGAAACAAGTAACTCTTTTTCGTTGGTTTTGTCGATTACAGTACAACTTTGATACCTTAACTCAGTACCTTAACTCAGTACAGTACTTTGATACCTTATTTTTATTTATTTTTTATTTTTTTTCAGGCCGGTTGTGGGGATAAATTGAAGGATTGGTTTGACGAGAATAAGATCTGCTGGGTTTCCGGCTTTGCTTCTGTGGGAGCGTTAGAGTTTCTGGCTGCGGGCGTTGCGTTATTTCTGTTGAGGAAAGCAAGCCACGCCCATCGACCACGCACTGCCTCCCGGAGACTACTCAAAGCCCACGCAGCGGCGATCGCGACTGATCATTTACCTTCTGAATTGCCTTAAAAGGGATCTAAAAAAAGGGCGTAACAGAGCAACAGAAGAGAAGAAGGTATGCACGCTATGGAATGGCTGAGACGTGCTTAGTAGTGCTTTTTTTGTTTTTTGAGGGGATGATTGACTACTTTGGCAATGCTCTGCAGCCTACCCAGAGACCTCTAGGATATTATTTATTTATTTTTTGGTTGTTTGTACATAATGTGACTTACAGCTGGCTTTTAGCACTCTTAGTACATGAATTCTGTAAACTATATATGCAAATTACGTTTCTTTTTAGAAAGTACACCGTTCAAAAGAACCTGGCGAGTCTTAATAAGCTTCTATAATGAGCTCTCATTAATTTCGCAATGAGTTTTCCATTTTGCATTCATAATCTAACGAACTTTTTATTTAATTTTGATTGAAGGACTAATCTGTGCTTTTTAACTTTCATGCGCAAATCCGCGCAAAAACCATAACAAACACCAACGCCATCTGTGACTGTTCCGCATCAATAAGCTAAGGTGTACTGGAGCCTGAAGTAATTATGGCCGCTTTTTGTGGTTGAATGTAGTTGTAATCTTTTATTCTTCAATCTCGTGTTTTTTGTCATGTAACTGAAATTTGCACAATCGCTTTCCGCGACTTTTTTCACCTTTAATTTTCTTTTTTTTAAACATCGCGTTTCCAAATGGGGTTATATAATCACACCGTCGAGAGAGTTAATATAAACCAACATGTAGAAAACAGGGGGGCTGACAATAAGGCCAGATATTCAAGTCTATAGGAAGCATCTTCGTATTCCTCATGAGTATACACGACGTGGTTGAGAGTATATAGTGAGTTTAAACAGGTGTGCCTCCCTTTCTTGGGCTACTCGACGATTCTCCCGATCCGGGGGCGTTCCCACTTTGACTGTCCACTAACGGACGTAATGGCACCCGTTCCTCCATATCAAGTCCACTGTCACATCTAAAATAAATATATAACAATAATAGCATGTTAGCAAAATAAACCAGACAAGCCGAACATAATTTTCGAAATTTTTAAAAATTTCTAAAAACGTAATTTAAAAAAAATTTCATTAAATAAAATTGTGAAAGAAATATAATCATAATATGACTTGAAAAAAGACATAATAACCATTACTATCACTAATTATTATTATTACTATAGATTAAAAAAATAGTAATAAATTTTTTACGGTTGACGTCGATAATGAAGGACGATAAGGACGACTACCACGTTGGCCACCAGTAACCCGAGCATGAGCCCCACGGGTACATAGAAGTCTATATAGAATGTATAAGCGCGTTCGGAATTAGACTTGATCCAATTTGTATTGATTTTTTCTTTCCCTTACCAAAGGTCCAATCATAATCCGAGTCTTTTTTAGAGCCGGTGATATCCGTCATCAGATCTGTCGTTTCCTGCTGCATGGCCATAGTAGGTTGATTATGGCTGGCACTGAGCAATCCCCTGGCTAGTTCCTTATACTCCGCACTGGTATCTAAAGAAAACCAGGAAAACCACTTCACTTATTTCCACTATTTCCACCAAATCAAGAAAATCCCAGCCGCAAAATTGTGCAAACGGTTCTTACCAACACAATGCGGCACCGAAGCGTCCCAGCGGTGCCCGTTCAAACAAGCCAACTGTCGATGCCGAAGTCCCGTATCAGGGAACACGTGGTCCAGACAGCAAAGGAAGTAGGCGTGGCTAGCGTTCGACCAAACCAAGTATCCTTTATTGGGAGTACTTGGAACAGGACAACCCACAGCTTCATACGGTAAAAATGTCATTCAGTAATTTTTATTAAATTTAAAATTTAATTATTCCCATTAATTATTTTAATTTTAAAGTTTAATACTAAAAACTTAATATAAATAAAAATGATGTATAATTTGTATTATTTAAAACTAAATTAATTAATATAAAAATAATTAATGAACTTGTAAAGTTTAATATTATATAAAAAAAAGAAAATAGCGAAAGTAAACGTGTAAAAAAAAGTTTCATATTTTCTTTCGAATTTGCAAGAATTGAATATCGATCATCACTACCTGTGTAATGCGCCAAAAGCCCTCGTTTCGGGTACAAGTTTTTGGACTCGGCTTGAAGTATCACTTGGAGCGTGGGACCTTTGGAACGCAGAACAAGGGGCGTGTCTGCGTCTCCACAGCCCTCCAACAATAGCGCAAGACCTTCGCGAATTTGGATCACGTCCTGGCACCTTTGCTCTTTTTCACTGCGGACTGTTTGGTACGATACGATATCCCAGGTAACAGACACAAAAAAGAGTAAAAAAGAAAAAAAAATCGTAAAATTCCCAAAAAACTTAATTCTTTTCTTACTGCGCAAGGATAAATCCAAGATGGTCAGCTGAATGGTGCGGTCCGACTGTGCCACGAGCTCCCAAACGCACGTTTGGTTATCTCCGCGATAAAAACGAGGATAACCGTACGAGGCCAAATAACCACTGCCGACCCTGGGATGAGTCTGGTTCGTCTGCTCGGAAACGAGTGGCTCGGAATTGAGTTGGATCTTCGAGCCGCACGGAAAGCGTCTCAATTCGGTTCCTGTGGAAGTATGATATTGGAAGCCTCGCATATTCACATATTCAACCCATTGTTTAGCACGCAAGTTCCTCCAAAAAGAAAAAAACCCATTATATAAGCTACGTGACGATTAATGTATTATTTGATGGAACTCAAGGCATTCAGTACTAGGAAAAAGAGCTCAACCATCTGGGTTTCTGGATTTTCCCAACACGTGCTGCGGCCATAAACGGAATTGGGGGGCGGATAACTTAAGTGACGTTGGGGCGATCTATTTGACGCCTTGTGTATAACTTTTGTGTTGACAACTGGCGAACGCCATGTGTTTGTCCGTATGTGGATGAGCCCCCTTTCCTCGTAACTCGCTAACTCCCCCCTTTCTAAATTGCGTTGGGTAATATTCATAGACTGGCTACGAAATTCGGTCGCTAACTCCCCCCAATCTCATTTCTCCCAACTTCCCACTTCCCGAATCCCCTCCCGTAACCCAATAGTAACTTCCAGAACCCTTTAGAGCAATCGCCCGTTCATTTTTATTGACAGAGCCGGTATTGATCCAGACCACGTGACTTTGTCCTGTGGCCTTTGCCTTGAGCGTGGGTGATATTACACTGCACTCGATATATCGGCTAAAAGCAAGTGGAGCGTCAATTGCTGCCATATTGGCTGGGAGAATCGCCAAAGACGAGTAAAGAAATTTAAAAAAATGACAGCCTTTCTTATGTATTGTTTATGTTATCTTTTATTTTGATGTCTTTTTATTTACGTTTATGTTTATTATATTGTTTATGTTTTACCTGGTAAACAAGCGTACGTGAGCTGGAACAACCCAAATCCGCTTCGAAGATCTACAGCACTACTGTCGAGTATTGCTGCAGCAATCTGGCATCGACTTTGGCCGTTACACCTACGTACAAAAGAAAAATAAAGCGAAGGTGAGCCATGAGGATGAGCATTTGGAGCAATGGCTTTTGGAGAAATGGTTTGCATCTGTATTAGGTTTTGAGAGCGTGACCCCCCTTGAAGAGGCCACACATTGCACGTGCGAGGGTCCTTTTACAACTGGCCAGGAGTAAAAGAGGAGAGAGAAAAGGGACACGCCCTCTGAAAACAAAGCCAAGTGCACCTCTTTTGCTCGCTTTTTCAGGTCGCGAGCAGCTGCCAGGGTTGAACCATCACGTCTTTGGACGTCAAGAAGGTATATCCAATTGCGTTCCACACGGTAGCGTGCCCGAAAATCACTCAACGTATTTTCTTTTCTTTTTTTTAGGGCTTTTTTGTTACCTTTTCTGTAAGGAGCGCAGTAACGACGGTCGAGGGTTAGCTTGAGGTCGGCCCCAATGACTTGACGATGTCTGATTGGCGTGGCAAGGGACACTCACGTTACTGGCCAGGAAAACTACAATGTCGTGGAAAAGTATGGCTTGCTCTGCCGGGCACGAAAGGACGCTTTGGTTGTGGCTTTGACCGAGTTCCAGGCAAATCCATACAGTCGTCGGCCCAATACGAGCTTCTGCACGGAAAGAAATCACAAGACGGAATGGTTAGATGTTAGATTCAAGGCGGAAGTGTCGCCTCCTCTTACTCTACGGAGGCTGCGCTAGAAAGACGTCCTATAGTCACTTTGAAAATACCCCCTGCTGAGAGGAAAAAACGTTTGGCATTCCGCACGCAACACGTGATTCACTCCGTACTGCACTTTACGCCTTGCTTTACTGGAGTACACCGTACAAGAGCCTACATACACTGCAAGTCTGCAACAATGAAAAAAGCGTGCGGGGGGTAAATACCTGACGCGCCAACTATGAATTTGAGAACGATAAGGAGGACGAGTCCAAACGGCATTGCAAGTAAGGGAGGAAAAGGGGAAACTGTTTAGGATGTAGCAAAGCCGAGGAACGACGCACGGAAGCGGTCCATTGCTGGTCTTGTTAGCACTTTTTCTTGGATAATCGAAAGTGGACAGCGTTTCGTGTGCGCCTCAAACTCAAACTGATGAACAACCCAGAGGGACGCCCAGTGTTAAAGGCCCCTTTCCTGAAGGCAAAAAAGGACACGGGGCAAGTAGGCGAAAGGAATATAGGAAAAGCGGGTCCATTGTGTTATTGGGTTTTGCGCTCCAACAATAGAAGCCTCGGCTATGCATTGGCTCTTGTGCGCCTTGGTACCCATGCGTGTATGGTATACAAGAGCCCACATGGGAGTCCATGAACAGAGGAGGAGGGGGGACACACCAAAGGGGGTTGTTTCGTTGCACAAAACACATGTTTACTCTCGCGCCGGGGCTACCTCCGAACCCAGGAATTCACTAGCCATCCAAAAGACGGGTGAACTTGATGTATGGGCGACGTCAAAGTCATTTCTTGTGAGCCCTTGCTAATCTTCTGTCGATCTCCTGCTAATCTTACTGGCCTGTTTTACTTCCGCCAAAGCGAAAAGAAATGCAAAATCAGCCCAAAACAGAGAATTCGTCTTTAGACATTTGAAAAGCGCGCTCTTTAATTAGTTATAGTCCGGACTCATAGATGGCTCCGAACCCGGGCATTCACTAGCTTTTCAAAAGACGCGTGTATTGGGAATGTGTAGGTTATTCCAACAGAGATTTGTGGAGTAAGAAGTCTTGTATTTTTGCGAGAGCTCACTTCTCCTGACTCCTCTCCTGATATCGGAAGAGGCTCCTTTCACACCCGGGGTGGGTGAACTTGATGTATAGGCGACTTGTTGTGTAAACATATGGATCCCTTGCCAATTTGCTGTAGATCTCTTGTTAATCTTGCTTGTTTTGCTTCCGCTGAAACGAAAAGAAATACAGAATTCATCACTATCGATTTTGAAAAGCGCGCTCTTCGTTAGTTCTTCTCTGGCTTCACAGGTGGTTACTCTAAGGTTGGAAAAGATTTCCTAGATGGCGTCTAGTGCTTTAAAATTTTTCGAACTTTTTTACTAGGTGACGCTGGTGTACACCATGCCCGTTTTTTATCAGTGCATAAACAATAACAGCAAAAATACTTATAGTTGGGCAAACGTGATTAAAATCTTCTGTTCATATACTTCCGTCACCCTGCACCTGTTTTTTCCCATACTCCTATCCGATAATTTGTTTTGTTTCACGCTGTTTATTTGCAGCCTGGTTTAAGTAACGTCTGTCAGTGAAAAAGTGCAAATGAGCTATTTTTAACCTTGCTGATATAGTGAAATTTTATATAATCTAATCTTCGACGGCACGAGGACGAGCTCTGAAGAGAAGGTATTTTTTCTGATTTTCCACAGATTTTTGTCGAATACTTTAGCAGGTTTTTTTGCTCCATTTCCAAACATAAGAATCAAAGATAATACGTAATAAAACGTAATGCATATATGAGGGAACCTATTTACTGTCAGGCAGAGTGTGTAGAATATGCTTAGTCACGTGGACCGTATGAGCCAATCCGAAAAAACGTGACAATTTGACTGTGATATACCCACGGTTTTCCTACTTCCTCTCAATCTATCAAAGTGTACTCCCGCAACTGAAACCTCCTTTCTTCCTTCCAAGTCAAGGACAAGGTGTGTTTGTATACCATATCGAGTACCTGGCCATACTGCAGTACACTTTCTGTACCCCTCCGCCAGTTGTCTTCGAAGCTCCTTGCAGTTCACACTTATTGCCTGGTCTTGTAAGCGTGTCGTACGTGTCCAATTTCGTTTTTCTTTTCGTTTTCTCTCCGACTGGAGCGGCAATGGAAGGTAATGTCCCTTGATTCCGTTCACCAAACGCATTCTTTCGAGTCTTACGCTTTAAGGGGGCGTGTGCTGATACCGCTCGTCTCGCCGTTCGCAAATACCTTTGAAAGCTCTGGTTACAACCCTTTGCCAAACGCACGTAATATCCCTGAAACAAAGTAAAAATAGCTGCAGTTGTTGCATTTGGAAGCCTGGCTGTCGTTGCTCCCTCTCAGTTTGAGCTTCCGGCATGCAATTGAAATTTCCTAACGTCGGTTTTCACCACGCAAGGTCATTGCAATCACGCTTCGTTGTATGGGTGGGAAGCATAGCACCATACTGGATCGCAAAATGGCATGGATAAGCTTAGCGATTTCAGGAACATTCCATACGTGATCTAGCATTATACTAATTAGTTGCGGGATATGTATGGGATTTTTCTAAACTTTATTTCGTATTTTTGGGCGATTTTTTTGGATAGAATCCAACGTTTCGACGGATGACATCAACCTTGATGGTAATGGACCCGAGCCAGACTTGTCAAACCGGGAGGGAGAAGGAGACGTCAGCGATATTCGATCCGGATCCGAGGATTCCGAAGCAGACGTCGAGCAGGACGGAGATGGCTCCACTGGAGACGAGAGCGAACACAAACAAGCTAATTCTTTAGTTCTAAACGCGGCTGATTTCCAAGATTCCGAAAGCGAAGAAGATGAGGATGCAGAGTTATGTGCTATTTATGGCAATAATTCTTACGCTACCTTATGGTCGGCTGCCCTTCAAATCGACTCGGAATTGAATCATAATCAGCGTTTACGCCATGACAGGTATTCATTTTTAGTTAATGTTTACAAAATAAATTAATCTTTTTTACAAAATGTTTAAAAAATAGAGCAGAAAATCTAGTTTCTAGTTATATATTTCTTTCAATCTTACGTCAAGTATTAATTGAGCTATTAAAGAAAGAAATTGGGTGACTATTGCAGGTTACGGCGTTTGACGTAGCGAGAGTGACACAATCCATGCTATGCACTATTTGTATTATTGTTGCAAGTAAACAGTGACCATGGGAGCGTCAAGTAGCTATGAAGCATTAAAGAAAGGAACTTCAGAAGATAAGATGACGTCACGGACGTGTCGCTAGCGAGTGCTTTGTTTTTGTTTTATGCTCGGGAAGTAAACATAATTAGAGTAAACATGGTTCGAAAGCCACGTTCCGTTCCTATGACCCTAAAGTGCCGTGACGTCATGCCACCAAACTTGAAATGCCCCCCATGTTGATGAGCGTCCTTTCCTGGTCATTTTCATTGATGAGCAACGCCTCGGCCGAAGCAAGCCGGAGTAACGCTATAAGTCCGGTCTGACCCACCGTCCTATCGAAGTCATTTTCACTGTTGGGCAAAGCTTCTGCCAAGGCAAGCCGGAGTAACGCTACAAGTCCGGCCTGGTCCACCATCCTACCGTAGTCATTTTCACTGTTTAGCATGAGCCTCGGCCGAGGCAAGCCGGAGTAACGCTACAAGTTCGGCCTGACCCACGTTTGAATTCCGCGTTTCGGATCTTTTGGATCAAATCCCTCCAGGCTTTCTTCAGGTATACGCACGCACATGTCTAAGGAATTCCTACACCGTGGAACCAGATCACACGTTAGGATGCTTAGGATGGAGGGGCTTTTCTTTCCCCCTTTCCCCCCCCCTGGAATGAGACCAACGCTTGTTTCATTCGTTTAAAAAAAAGTGGCAGATGCCCGAGGCAAGCTGGAGTAACGCGACAAGTCCGGCCTGACCCACGTTTGTATCCTGCGTTACCTTTTGGATCAAATCCCTCCTCGCTTTCTCCAGGTATACGCACATGTCTGAGGGAATACCTACACCGTAGAACCAGATGGCTCGTTAGGATGGAGGTGCTTTCCTTTTCCCCGGTTTAAGACCAACGCTTTTTTCATTCGTCCAAAAAAAGATTTTAAAAAATGGGAGATGCGTCTCTTACTCTATGTAGTTCCCCTATTTTTGGCATACTTATAAACATATCAAAAGATTTTCAGAGTAGCGGTTAACAATATGACAAGTTTCGGCTTCGCGGAAGCCCAGATTGCTGTCGGCTATGTTTTTAATGACTTGAGTCACGCGCCCAAGAGCAACACCGTCGACGGCTCGGGCGTCCCCTCTTTCTGTTTTGACCGGATGTTCGTTAGAATAGCGAAAAAAGAAGGGGGAAAGGGGAACGGAGGGTTCAGAGCCACGGTAGACAACAGCAAACGCCCACGCTCCCCGAACTGTTACTTCTCTAGGGGGTTGGTTTTAGATTCCCAAAGTATTTACTCTGTGCCAACGAACTCAAAACTCAGTAGCAGCTTGGTATAGAACGGCAGTCGATTTTCCAAAGCCAGGCTAAGTTAACCGCATTCATACAGCCGTCAAGAGTACCTTGGAGTGCCTGGAGTACCTTATGGTACCGTAGTGTATTGTGGATTGCCCGTCACGGCACAGCACGCGTGGATTACTTCCTGTGTATACCTCAATTTTCTTCAAGTTTTCGAGTTTCTGTTTGCGTTTTATTTTCCCAAGGTTAACATTCAAGGAAGTCCGGTCTTTAATTGGATTACGCAGGCGTTCAGACAATAGGGAACGCTTTGTTAGTTGGTTAGAGTTTGTAAACTCTTAAATTGCGCGTTGTCCGAGTCAGAAATTGAGCTGATCCATCCGTCTTGCGATGCGAGATGTCGTCCGGTCAACTACTTAAATTGCACTTTCTTCTAGCTCTTTTGATTGGGGCACAATTGAAGGATGTGGGATGGTGCTTTGTTCCCTTTTGGAAGAAGCCTGCAAGAAAATTACGTCTTAATTGACGCTGTTTTTATCTCCCGAGTTTGTATTAGAAGACCCTCAGTTGCTCTTCATTGATCATGAAAGGCTCTGAAGCGGGTCCTTTTAGTACTAGTTGACTGATTGTTGCCGAGTAGTGTAAACTGGCCCTTAGGTTTCATTGTTGTAGTGCAGGTGAAAGCGTCATCTATGGAGTTGACCGAAGGCATTAAAACGTTGACAAGACGACTGTCGTCGTTGCGCAAAAGCAAAAAGTCATTGCGAGGAAGTGATTTGACCTTAGATCGCACTTGTGATAGAGACAGTAAAGAGGCCGCTAGCTTTCCTGATCACGATCGTGAGCAGGAATCGGCGACTCTGGCTTTGTACGCCACTTTGAAACCGAAGCGTAGTAGGAAGATTAAACGCATTAAAAGCTTGTAAGTTGTTTACGGGATAAGGACTTCAGAAATTACTTTGATAAGTGCGATCAGATATCTCGAATCCTCAAACGATCCTCAGACGGTCCTCAAAGGGAAAATAAAACGCAAACATAAACAAATAAATAGGAATCGAGATGGTTAGATTTCATCTCAAATGTGTTTTCTTTTTAAATTTTTTAGAACAAACAAAAAAGGAAGATGAGTTGTTGGACGTTAAGTGATTGGCAAGGCACGGGCCTTAGCAAGAAAAGTGTTTTAACGGTTTGGACGTGGGCCCAAATCAAAGGCAGGTGGAAAGATCGGAAAGCGGCCTTGTTTCGGTTACCCGGTGTGCCTGATCCCATTCAGTCGCTTACTGCCAGGTTAGCGTCACCCTAACGAACGTTTTTCCATGTGAACGTTCTTCCCTTGAAAGAGGCACGAGTAGTATAAGGGGCAAGACAAAGTAGGGAAACCAGCTTGGGCCAGGCCGGAGTTGTAGCCTTGCTGCGGTTTGCCGCTTGAGTTACACAACCATGAAAAATTACGGAGCGAGTGGGACCTGGCCGGGTTTCTTAGCTTTACTCGGGCATGCCTAACATGCTTTACTGAGAAATAACTTGTTTTTATTTTTAAAATCTCGTTGTATGTTTTGGACAATCAAACCGAATATGGTCAAGTGATGTTTAGAGTGGTCTACAGCATCAAAATCAGATATATCTTTTTTACCAAGTTTTTAGAAGGATATCTCATGTCAAATTTAAACTTCTTCATTGTTCATGGTTGAGCAACTGTGAGGCAGGCCGGAGTAACGCTACAAGTCCGGCCTGATCCAAGTCGGTTTCCTCGTTACCTCTTATTTTGCCCCTTCTACCCTTTCTAGACGAGTTCATTCTCAGTAACTTCTGTTACGGTTCAATCAACTTAAAGTACTTCTAGAGCGACTCATTTAAGTGGGATTAACTCAAGTAGAAGAAAAAACAGGAAATTCAGAAAGAGGAAGTGGAGTTCCGTCAGAGCTGTCTGATTGCTTGTTGTTGATTCCAGAGCCACTCTTTCTGCTTATTTTAATTTGCTTTTTATTTTTTTAAATTTGTTTAGTCGTGGAGATGGCGATGATAGCAGCTTCTTCGAGCGTTTCGCCTCCTTGAAAGATAAATCCCAGCAGAATTCGCGATGGAATACTCCGTCGCCGCAGGCATGTTTAGAATCAGAAGCGGTGAGTGCCTTGGTGGAAGGACTCCAGGCCACGCCCCTGATTAGCGGCAGCATCTCCCCAGTTTCGCTAGACGGAGAAGAAGGAGACGATAAGCCTAAGCCACGCCCCCGATCTCGACCTCGCTCCCGCCTGTCTCGACAAACTTCGCTTTCGCTGGAATCCGGACTCGTTTTGGATGACTCGCAGACTGGGGTAAGTGAAGTTAGATCCTCACGCGACTGTTCGTGTCCGTGTATTTATAGACTCAGCCTTGGGCTTGACTTTGTTCAATTTTTGGGAGTCCGTTTGGCTCGATTTTGAAGCACTGAAGTGCACATCACCTGGCGTTAGAAGAGAAGTAACGCACGTGTTATGTGTGATCTGTAACTTTTACCGTGATACCTGTGATAAGCGTGCTTTTCTCCATTCTATTCCTATAACAGTATTCGCTATAATGGGTTCCTATGATGTAATTCGTTCGTTTCTTCAATTTGTTCCATATTTTTGTATTTCATTCCGTTATTAGTTGCATAGCTAATTTAGAAACAAATTAAAAGTATTAACTAAACTTTGGATTCATATTCAGTTGTTTGAAGGGATTTCCATAAACTAAATTTGGTTTTGATTGGGTTTTTTATTTTCTGTTTGTGGTTTCTTTCTTGGTTGGGAAATTTATCAGACAGATGCATTGTACGAGCAAGTCCTGTTCGCTATCTTGCATACTTTGGGCGTGGATTTACAAGAAAAAGTACCCCAGGAAGACCTATGGCAGCATTTACGGACTGCTGTGGGCGTGACCGAGGAAAAGCACTTGCAATTGCTTGACCAAGCGCAGCAGAAACCGGTAGGTTTGACTTGGGGTTCATAGGCTAATAATGAAATAGTATTTTAATCATTACTAAATAATTTTAGTAATTGAATGAAATAGGATAATTTAGTATTATTTTTTGCAAAACCAGTACATTTAATACAAAAATACGCAAGCAGTAATATTGAAGTATCATCATTGCTAGTACATAACTTTTCAGAAGCAAAATAAGTGTAAAAAAGTTCCCGGCAATAAGCTATTTATTTGTTATTTACTTTGTTACGCAAAAATGTCACAAAACAATAACAAACAGCAGCGCCATCTCTGATTGTTTCACACCGTTAAGCTAAACTGTACGGGGAGCCTGAAATGTTGAAAGAATTTAAATGTTTTAATGAAAAAAAGGAAGCTAGTTCGATTCAGGGTTTTTAGTGAATAAATATTTTTAGTTTTTATTGAATAAACGTCTTACACAATTGGATTCGAACATTTAGGCGCCGGAAGTGCTGCTACACTTGAATGTCTTGGAAGGAAGAGGCTTGTTGGGCAAAGATGTGAATGGTAAGTCCTTTTTAGAAAGTTCTAGAAAGTTGACTCAGTTCAAGTATTGGGTGAATTCATTCCATTTGTTTGTCTTCTCTTCTTTTTAAAAGGCCTCAGCGACCCTTTTTGTGCGATCTGGGTATCCAGCCATCGCCAGTCGCCTGTTAATACCTCCATGAAACCAGAAACGCTGCATCCTGTTTGGAAAGAGAGTTTTGTCATGTAATGAATCTCGTTAATCTATTTCGGTTTTGTTAAGCTTCCAACATGCGTTTTTATTAGAACTAAGTTGTTATTAGAGTTAAAACTGACCTTTTTTTCGTTGATTTTCTTCATTAAGGCCTGTAAAAAACGTAGGCGAAGATGTACTCACCTTGGAAGTATGGGATTTTGATCCGGAAGAGAGTGTGCGAGACAAGATGGGACGTTTTAATCAAGTTAAAGGCTGCAGAGGCTTGAAAAAATTGATGAGGGAAATCGCAGTGGCCTCTTCAGCCTCAGGCAAACCTGCCCATGAGTTCCTAGGCGTCCTCAACGTCCCTCTCAAAGTAAGTTTTAACTTTTCGTCCTCCTTTTCTTTTTCTATAACGTATTCTTATGATTGTTTGTTTTCTAGTATGTTCCTGTTAGCGGAGTAGAACGCTGGTACCCTTTAGAGGGGCGGAGCCAGGATAAAGTCAAAATCAAAGGGCGTGGAGATATCCGGTTACGCCTATTGTTGTGCACAGCCCAAGAAGATTCGCCTACTGCCTCAGCCCTGGCCTGGGAACAACACGAACACCTTATGGCCCTCCTCCTAGACTATGATATACGTAACAACAAGGTAAAAACCTTTAATTTTTTTTTTTTATTTATAAGTTTAGACTTATAATGGATATAATCTACGAAATGCGTCTCCTCTTGCTCCACCTCCTTCTTCTTAGTGTCAGTATTAGTTTATTATTGAATGAATTTAATTATTTTAGTTATTATTTACTTTTTAACTAGTTAATTAGTGTAATAAAGTGTTCCTAGACTCAGCGAAGCAGAAACCTGTAGCTAGTCTGTTTATTGTGTTATTATTATTACACTATTGATGGATTTCATACGTAGGAGTGGTCGGGATCTTTGTCAACTTTGAGTGAAGCCGTATTGGAACAGCATTCCGCGCATTTGGGTTTACGTAAATTGGCTTGTCACGTGATTCGACTCCGTCTGCTGGTGCGCGTGTTGTCACAGCGTTGGGTGGATTGGCATATCCTGGCCAGTACGGTAGACCGTGTGCTGAAACGATTGGATGACCTAACGCCAGAACAAGTAAAGGAAGACAGTAGAATTTTCATGGAATTTGTAAATAACGCATTAAATTCCCATTTTTTTCTAGGAAGCTATCTTCTGGGAAACAGGAGATGGGTTAGTGACATTGGCATTGTCCATGATTCGGCAATATCGCTTGCGGCAAGCCACCTCAGGGCATCCTCAGCAAATGCGACCGATGCTCAAGTACTTTTTTGTCTTGAACATAGTGCAGTACTTAATTATTTTCTTTTTTTGTAACTGTTTGTCTATAGAGTCTTGAAGGATTTGTTTGCGATGGCAGAAAAACGATGCGAGACCAATCGCTACGAGCACGTGCCTGCGAAGGTAACAGAAGCCCTCACCATGGGTGCCGCAGATTGGTAATTTATTTCAGCCTTGACTTCTTATGAATTATTTTTTTTCAACAATAACTCTAAAAGTACGTCTTCTGTGTTTCTGATTTCCAGGATGTCCCGAGCCGTTCATCAAAATCCACATCGGGGAGAGATTAACGACGATGATCGTTTGGTGCATTGCATTAGTATTGGCCAGTTTCTCATGACAGACTTGCAAAAGGTCTTGGATTTATACAACCCTCTCTTTTCAGCGTAAGTTCTCTTTCATTCTCTCGACTTCCCGATGGCTTTAGCCAATCATTCGCTAGTAATTCAAATAACAGCCAAAAATAAGTTATTGTGTCAATATTAGGGCTCTCGTATATGCAGAAAATCTTTTTTATTCTTACGCAAGGCTTTGGCAAAAACAATAACAAACATCAACGCCATCTGTGATTGTTTCGCAACACTAAGCTAAAGTATAGGGGAGCCTTAAATATTATAACTATATCTAAATTATATTCAACTTTTAACTTGTAATTAGCAATAAGTTATTCATTAAAAACATTGGGAAGGGGCAAGTAATAATTTTGTTATATTTTTTGGAAAATAGGATATTACAGATTCCTGCCTTGGCCGTTTGCTACCAGTATTACGACGCTCAGGTGAGCTTATTTGTTTGAATTGTTTTGAATTATTTCTTTTATTTGTTTTGTTTCATTTTACCTTGAAGGCAAACTGGTACTAATAACGTTTTATTATCTTTTTTTGCAATAGTTGTGTGCCTTATGTCAGCCTGTAGTACAGTCCATGTGCCGATCGTTGAAAGGTTTCGACGTAAGCGAGGAAGATGTGTTACGGGAAGCCTGGAATCCGGATCCCACGTCCGCTCCAGCTCCTCTTAGTGCACTCAACATGGGCACTGCCTTATTCGAGCTTTACTTGACTCTTCAGCAATTCCACAAGTACAAAAGACGCATTTCAACTCTTCTTTGACGAAAATTTAATGAATGTTCCCTGCTTTTCTCTCTAGGTTGAGTGCTGCATTGAGATTAGGCCCGGATTCACCCGAAACGACGACTATTCCGACCAAAGTTGGTTCTTTTCATACATGGTTCAGTGCAGGAGTGAGTCGCTGGCTCGATATCGCCCTGTACAAAGCCCTCCAGCGCATTGTGCGAGCAGTTTTATTGGATAGTTGGAAGCCCATGGACCATCTAGTGAAGCACTCATCCTCTGCCGTTGATACGATGAGCATTTTCTATCAAGTTCGTCTTTCTAGCTTGATTTTTGAAAAAAATATTCGTGTTATTAACTAAATCTTGACTTGCATGTTTAGATCAAAACTTTTTGGAAGCAATTATCCTGGCCAGACCCTGAAGGTGCTTTGGCGTTTGTGACCAAGATTATTGATGTAATTAAGACACTTTCAATTCAGTTGAATTACATTTAATGAAATAAATTAAGACGCGAGAATAATTTGAATTTCCCCAGGACGTTTGTCGTTGCTCTGTCTTCTATGCGGAAGTCATTGAGAAGCACTTGGCTCGCCAGAAGGAAGAACGTCATGGAACACCTTTCGCTTTCACTCCACAGGTAATTCAACCGTAAAAAAAGCCGTAATTAAACATTTTAACTCGTTAATATAATTTTTTAAATTTATTTGATAACTTTTTACAATCTTTTGGTAGGTTTGTTTGGCTCTAAATAACATCGTACACGTGCAATGTTGTATCCAACCCTTGATCGCTGATTTGGGATGGGAAGAAGAAGTGGCTTTGTTTACCCAACCGCAATCCGCAGAGCATTGTCGCAGCACTGTCAAAACTTTAGTTGAGAACACCTTAGATAACCTGAATTACAAAATGGAGCAACTTTTGGAAGACTTTGGCGAGCAGGTAAAATTAATTTTAATATAATTCTTTCTTTTTTCAACATAATTCTTTACATAAACTGATTCAATCCGTGATTTCAGGTAGCTGAACACGTTAGAGTCTTGCTGCAGTTCAATTGGAGCGAAGATCCTACATCTAGTACTTCTTTATCGCAAAAAGATGCTCTTTTTCGCTACCTGGATGACAATTTAGTTCTCCTTAACAAGCATGTAGACCCAGAAATCTTCCAATCAGCGTTAAATCGGATTGCACGGCATGTTTTGACGACTTTCCAAAGTTTCATCCAAGCAGAAGTTGAAGTAGGATCCTTTCATTAACTTTCGTTACCATTTTACTTAAATTTTACCCTTTTTTGTAGGGCAAACGTCATCCATCCTTTTTTAGGCACGTGGAGAAGCTCTTGGATGCCGCGCTGCGGTTCTTTTTTGGCGAAGAAGCTTCCGAATCGTCGGAAAAGGAGCGAACGGAACAAATTCGCGACTTGCTTCATTTGCATGCCGTAGAAACGGCTCAGTTGATCCATCAATACAAAATGGAACGTTCCGCAGAACCAAGTGAAGATGCCACGCCCAAATATGGAGCCCTTTCTGTGCGAGCTTTGTTCGTAGGAGACACTTTGCAAGTAGAGCTGTTGAATGCCAAGAATCTCAGACGCATGGATGCCACTGGTAACGGGAAAAAGCTTCTTTTCCATGAATTTTCATGAATTGACCTCTTCATTAAGGATTTTTTGGTTTTATTTACAGGATCTTCTGATCCGTATGTGAAGGTAGCTTTACTGCCCAGTGAACGCTTTGTAGGCCAGTCTCCGCACAAGACGAAAGTGCATAAGAATACTCTGTTTCCCTTGTTTGAGGAGATGATGACTTTGTAAGCGGAAACGATTTTTTTATTTTCGAAATGAGCTCATTCCTTGTCTCTTGTTCCATATGATAGCACTGTTCCGGCAGATGTGCAGACCAAGGCCGATTCATTAATCTGGTTTGTGGTTAAAGACCACGATTTCTTGGGCAAAAACGAATTCAGTGCCGAAGCTTTTCTGCCTTTTAAAGACATTATCCGTGGTGATACATTGGACGATTTTAGAGACTTGGACCAACTCACTTTGTCCTTGACACGTCCTTCACTTAAAAGTAATAATTTCCGTTTATCTTGACAGAAATAGAACGTTTTGTTTTATACGTATCAGTCAAATGGGGAAGAAACAATATCTTAATAAATTTTTGTTTTAGATTCGAGGTACTTCCAAGTTTTGGAGCATCGCACCTGGGACAAATTAGCCAAAGAATTTGTTAAAAGAGAGAAGCAGCACATCTCCTTCTAATTGAGCTTTTTCTAAGTCGATCGATAATTAAGAATGTTTCCTTTCGTATTATAATGACGTGTTGAAGAAATAATTCAGTTCAGGTTCCACTATGTGTCATCCGGGCCTTAGAAGTGCTATTTCTTATTGTTTGATTTGCGTAACAATTTGCAAGATGTATATGAATATAACAGTAGATCGAAAATTAGAAAACATTTCCTTGTGGATTTGTACATCCGTATGTCATACGTAAATAATTGGAGTAATTACAAAACTGCTTTATAAGAAGCTGACGTAGCTTAGCGCTGTTACACCCAAGCTA
The DNA here is from genome assembly GCA_022832285.1 of Lepidurus apus apus. Lineage (NCBI taxonomy): Eukaryota > Metazoa > Arthropoda > Branchiopoda > Notostraca > Triopsidae > Lepidurus > Lepidurus apus. The sequence continues at coordinate 10,552 of JAGJRO010000219.1, read as the reverse complement.
GCACAAGGTGGCGCAGGACGTTTCGTGTGGGTTTATGTGAACGCGCATTACAATCTACAGGCCACCTTGAGGCGACTTGGTTTGAGAAATTGTGCTGTTATAGCAAACTGTGATGACAAATGGTTCTGTTCACAAGCAAACCAAGCGAAGAAAAATGGCAGCCCATTTGCTATCTATTTCTTTTTTATTTCCTTACGAAAGGTTTCCGCAAAACAATGACAAACACTAGTGCCATCTGTGATTCTTTCGAATACAAAATTAAGCTAATCGGGTTCAGAATCCCGATTGGTTGGTTATTTCAAATATACTCGTAGCTAAAAGTATTTTTTATCGCATGAAGCATACATGTCTTTCGTTCCGAATTGATGGGGGTTTAAGGGTTTGTCTTGAATATATGGGAGTAATATTTTAGTACTAAAACATAGTAACTTTTGTTCGTAACTTTGTTTTGGCCTAAAGATGTATTATAGTTTATACCAGAAACATCTGAAAGAAATTGCATAAAACTTACATTATGAATTTCCTAACGCTGATATCGAATTAGAGTTCAATTGGAAGATCATTGTTAGGCCTTTTAAGAACAGTTTATCAAGACATTAATTCTCCTAAAGTAAAAGAAAAAAATGTCTCGTAGTGCCCTTGGGAGGTATAATGACAGATAAAATACGCCATGACGGAGACAAATTAAATGCCGACGTAAGTGAAACAAGATGGTAATTAACAAAAAATTATAGTACCAGGAAGACATTGACGACTTCATCAAAAGAAACTTGTTACACCTTTCTATTAAACACGCCTGTTGGTGATATATGGAATAAAACCTGGGAGATCTATATATAAGGAAAACTAATCAGCTAACATCCTCACAGTAAACAACTGACTTGAAAGTATCAACATGAAATTCCTTTTCGCCGTCGCTTTCGCTGTGGTTGTTTGCGTCGCTTGTAGTCAAGCTCTCAGTCTTCCCCAAGGTAAAATATTTTTCTAAAAGTTCTAAACAGTTCAACTCGAAATAGATTCCCGTTAATTATGTTTATTAAATATAAATTTTTATTATTTTATTTATATTAGTCTTCATTATTTGTATTAATTTTAATCTTTTTTTAATAGTGGGCATTGATTTGAAGGCCTGTTGGCCTGTAATCTTTTTTTTATTAGTTTTAATATTTTGATTAATTTTAACTAATCTGTTTAAATTTAATATTCCAATATGGCTTGTGCCTGTTTTTGGATTCTTCATTTCTGTTCGGAATTTCTTACATTTAAGTTGTTTTGTTATTAAAAAAAGGAAGTGTAATTTCTATTAATTATAATCTCGTTGTTTTCATTTCATTCTAATGTTTTTCTTAATTTCATTTTTTTAGTTGCGAATGAAGAAAAGCAAAATGAGAACAAAAACCTCATTTTATCTGAAACCGATGCATCGCTCCGATTTTCCTTCGACCTGCTCGTCACGTACATTACGAATTTCATCATTCGATTGGCAATCGACGCGGCTTTCGTACCGGTATACGCTTTCGTAGCGCCAGTTGCACTCATTTCCCCTGACGCGTATACTGCCGTAAATGCTGGCATTGGCGCCATTGTCACGGCGATCAAAAACAATTTCCCTTTAACCTCTCCGTTTTAAAATAAAAACGTTTCTTTACCACTTATCCCCGTGTCACACGCAAAAACTGTTCTATTTTCTTTTCATTGCATATGGAATATCAAGTTTTGGTGAAATAAAAAGTGAATTTACTATAGGCTATATTCAGCAATGCTACGTGATACAACTTTTCTTAATTTCTATACCAGTCGGATCGGTTCATATGACCCTCGCGAGGACGCATAGTCTTTCTAGACAGATATTTGAGATTCTAAGTATTATATATATTTAATAAAAAGTTTAAAAAAATACTATCTAGGGGACGATAGTTGCCGATGGGCGATTTCCCAATTTGTTCGCACAGTTAATAAAAACCATTTCCGAAATATTAAATATAGTTTTTCAAATTATTGCAAACAAGTATAAGGAAAGTTAAACTGCCTTGCCATCCATATTTATAATATCTAATTTACTACCAAAAGATCTACAAAAACCTCCTATACTTTTTTCGTAAGAATGTTTCTGCCTTCCCCCATGTTATCGTGTAACAGAAAGCAATAAGCTATGTATAGGCCACCTTTGAGACGACTTGGTTTGAGAAATTGTGCTGCAATAGCAAACTGTTATGACAAATGGTACTGTTCACAAGAAAACCAAGCGTAGAAAAATGGCCGGCAATTTGCTATCTATTTCCTTTAATTTCCTTGCGAAACGCTTCAATAAAACAATAACAAACACTAGTGCCATCTGTGATTGTTTCGCGTAAAAAGCTAAGCTATGTGGGTTCAGAATTCCCTGTTGGTTGGTTGTTTCAAATGTACTCGTAGCTAAATTATAGTATACTTTCATCGCATGAAGCCTATATATGTCTTTCGTTCCGAATTGATGGGGGTTTAGGGGTTTGTCTTGAACGGAATGGGAGTAATGTTTTAGTACTAAAACGTTGTAACTTTTGTTTGTAATTTTTATTGGTCGAAAGACGTATTACAGGTTTACGAGATACGTCTTAAAGAAATTACATGAAACTTACATTATGAATTGCCTGACGCGGAAATCGAATTCGGAGTTCAATTAGAAGTTCATTGTTAGGCCTTTTATAAAAACACTTTATCAAAACATTAATTCTACCAATGTGTCCCGCAGTGCCCTTGGAGGTAATTTCAGATAAAATACGCCATGCCGGAGACAAATGAAATACAAAGTGAAACAAAGTTGGTAATTAAACAAAAAATTATGGTACTAGCAGCCAGGCCGACATTGACGACTTCATCTAAAGAAACTCATTACACCCTTCTAATAAACACTCTCCTGCTGGTGATATATAGAACAAAATTCGGGCGATCTATATATAAGGCAATTTAATCAGCTAAAGTCCCCACAGTAAACAACTTACTAGTAAAGTATCAACATGAAATTCCTTTTCGTCGCCGTTTTCGCTGTGGTTGTTTGCGTCGCTTGTAGTCAAGCTCTCAGCCTTCCCCAAGGTAAAACAATAAAATAAAAAATCTAAACGGAATAATTTTAAATACCTTAAATTTAATTATTTTTATTAAATTTAACTCTTCAGTGTTGTATTCATATTACTCTTAATTTTTTATTAATTGTAATCTTTTTTAAAAAAAAATAGCAGGCATATATAGGTTTGAAGACCTTTTGGCGTGCAATCTTTCTTATTTGTATTAGTTTTAATTTTTTAATTAATTCTAATTTTAATTTATTCTATTTTATTAATTTACTATTCCAACGTAGGCTTGTGCCAGTTATTGGTCTCTTCACTTCCATTCAAAATTACTTACATTTAAGTTGCTTTATTAGCAAAAAATTCGGTTCTATTATTTCTATTAATTTTAATATTTTATAGTTTTTTATTCAATTCTAACGTTTTTCTTAATTCATTTTTTTAGTTGCGAACGAAGAAAAGCAAAATGAGAACAAAAGCCTCATTTTATCCGAAACCAATTCGTCGCTCAGATTAACCATCGACTCGCTCATCCTGTACATAACGAATTTCGTCATCCGATCGGTAATCGACGCGACTTTCGTACCGGTGTACGCTTTCGTAGCTCCACTTGCGCTCATTTCCCCTACTGCGTATACCACCGTAACTGCTGCTATTGCCACCGTTGTCGATGCCGTCAAAAGCAATTTCCCTTTACCCTCTTTGGCTTAAAAACAAAAGAAGACGTTTCTTTAACGTGTATCTCTTTGTCGCGCACAAAAACCGTTTTGTTTCCTTTCCATTGTATACAATATCAAATTTTTGGGAAATAAAAAGTGTATTCGCTCTATTCAGCAATGATACCTGATACATCTTTTCACAATTTCTATGCCAGTCGGATCGGTTGATATGACCCGAAGATGTATAGTCTTTCTAGAGAGAAACTGGAGATTGCGAAATCGCGAAGTTTTTTTTAGTTTCCGAACGTGAAATCTATTCAGATTCCACAATCTGTCTAGGAAAATAAGAGGGTCATGTTGACGTGAAGATGAGCCCAGAGCTGCAATTATAGTTAATGCAATTGTAACACGGCATCTGCGAAAACTTTCAAGGAAACTCTGGCTGCGTCACTCTGGGAAAAATTTGAAGTCTTAAAAAACCAGGAAAAACGCTGACGAAGCCAACAGATCTTTCGTAGGCTCTATACAATACAGTGAATGTGAACCTACCCAATGTGCGAAATGAAACTTGTGATTTTGGTAGCATTAATAGGTTGCCTTACTGGTACCTTGATTGCTGCTCCAGAAAACGACAAATACGGTAAGTCCCGTTAACGTTCTCCAACTTTGAGGTTCCGGTATAGCTTATTAGCTTATGCCACGATAGCAAGGGAACACAAAAACACTTTCAGGTAAAAATTATAAAAATTTCTACGGAACGTCTTGACATTAATGTAGCGAATAAAATACTAAAAGCGAAGGCAGTGGAATTTTTCTTATACTTGCCTGTAATAAAATGAAAATGCAAACTTCCAATAAAATTCAATAATTTTCCTCTGCGCGAAAAGCAAAATGGCCAATTGCGAAAAAGAGTCGTCCCTAGATATTACTTTCATGTGTTTACTGATTTTTTTTTGCATGAAACTGAGTGTGTGGTTATAAAGTTACGGTGCTATCGTTTTATGCGCCGACACAATGCGCGTTCGCATTCGCTCATTCAAAACACTGCACGCCATCTTGTGGTAGCTTTGGTAGAACATACAAGATTAAGTGTTTTGAAATTTTAACCTTTTAAACCGCCTGTCATAATCATCTTTGTTTGTTTTAGTTCCTTTCACGAGGGATTTCGATTTCACCAAAGAATTGGATTGGATGTCAACGCCAGTTAGGCAGACTTACAACTACAATGAACTCCTTACAACGGTCGTTCCGAAGCTCGTCGACGTGATCTTCGTCGTCATCCATTTTTTCGCCGATCCTGTACTCGGTACCTACGCCTCCATGCTCGATTTTGTTCAAGGAATAATCAAGGGCGCCATTATGGAACAAGGCTGAGTCGGATCGTTACATCTTCTTCTGTTTAATCAAAACAGAACGGCACAGCAGGACAAAAAACCAACAAAAATATTCTAATTGTTAAATGAAAGTTATAAAAAAGTGTAGCGAGAACGGTGTCGAAATATTAATTGTCTTTTGGGAGAAAGAAACCAGGTTGATTGTAAAGTAAAAGCCAGCTGTGTTTTCCACGTAAAACGAAACCCAAGCATCCGTTACTATCAAGGTTCTTTAATAATTAATTAGCCTTCACACATTCAAAGGGTCCCACTTCCGATTACGATTGTTAAAAAACGTCATTCCACACGAAAGTAAATTGATTCGCTGTCGCAAAAAACAATTGAGACACTTGTTTGGTTACTGCACGTATAGATGAAGGACTTTAAGACCGCTTGAGATTCACGTTTATTGCGTCTGGTTTCAGATATTATTTAGGATGAAAATTACAAGTATATAAGCGGGTTTTAACCTTCGATTAGTATCACTCCAACTTTCTTCCTTGATCAGCTCCGACTTTCTAGAAGCTCAGCAACAATGAAGTACGCCGTTGTAGCCCTCCTTCTCTCCTGCTCCATCGCCTGGGCCTATGCCTCAAGTAACTGAATCTAATTTTCGTTAAAAATAATCGGTTTTCTCTAGAATAATTAATTTAATAAAATTAATTTATTTAAATAAAATTAATACAAATTTACTTAAATATAACATTTAAAAATGATAAAAGTAATACAATTCCAATTCATAAAATTTTTAATAAAATTATTAAAATTTTTAAAAAATATTAAATTAATAGGCATGATTAGATTTGACTTACAAATAATTTGATTAATCTTTACAGTTGATTTGTACCAATTGAGGAGCGAGTTGGAGGTGATGGACCCACTTGAGCGCGCAGATTTGGTCAACACGATCCTGATTGCTGTTGCTCCTTTCTTGGTCGATGCACTGTTTAGCTTGCTCATCCTGTTCTTGACTCCCTATTTGGGACCCCTCCTGCCCCTGGTTACCCCCATCATCTATGAGATCCGCAATTTTGTCAAAACCATGCTTATCAACTCCTTAAGTGGAACTACCGTCACCACTGTAACTGCGGCCACCACAGCAGCCACGACCGCTGTCTCCGGTTAAAAAACCTTCTCTTTTTCTGAATTCCTTGGGAAATCATCGCTGCAAGACGTAATAAGCCACATGACCTTACGAAATTATACGTTGTATGAATCTAATTCAACTAATAAACTATAACAATATACGTGCCTTCCATATCGTAAATAAATATGTGCTTGATTCTCTGCAAAGACACATATCGTACTGGCATCTACACTTAAATAGGGCAAGTGACGTCAATGACTAATTGCTTTTAGTTTAAGAAGGGAAGGGGAAGGACACTATTGTTGTAGTAGATGATTGTATATTGCATTACGCTAGAACAGCTGCTGCTCGACGTGTGAAAACGATGCCGGAACTTAAGTAATTCAAGTCTGGTAATTATAAGTTGTATAAGTAGGGAATTTTGCCTGGAGAAATGACGAGTAAAAGCGGCTTAAATGGAGCTAAGTCAGTGGGTTGTTCTACTGCTTTGAACATTTCAATATAAAGAAATTGGAAAGTGCTCAATACACTATAATGGAGCATAAGGAATGGCGGAAGACGACCTTGGTCGAAGTATGATTTGAATATTTTAGCACAGATTATGGCGGACTCTAGCGGGGGTTATGCGACTTACGTGTTGACTGTTACGAATTTTAGAAATTATTTTTATTTTATTTAGAGGGATAAATGACGCCTAATATATAATGAGCCGGAAGGTAAGCTTATTATAAGTAAAGATCCGGTCGCAGGCAGGCGTAGTATTACTTTAGCTTACATTCGTGGAATGATAATTTTACTGCAAATAAACTAATAAATCCACAAAAATGCTAATAGAAACTAAAAAGCACCACTTCAATTTAAATTAATTTAGCTCGGTAGAGTTTCTCTCTTTCTGAACAGGAAATCACAAACATTTCAGATTGCAAAGATTATTAACTTATTTCTTGAGATTTCTTGAACGACAAGGCTTAGAAAATGGTCTTGATATTATAGTTAAGTCATAATATAGACTAGTGCAGAAATGAGTAAGAATACTTCAAGTATATAATTTGGCTAACCCTGACATTAAAGGGAATTAAGTTCAACCCTGTTAATTTAGTGCAGATATTCTCAATTTTCCTGCAGCTGCACAGGAAGCATTTAAAGAATTAAACGATGCACACTCCTCTGTATATGACTGCTTCTTCATTAAAGATATAAAATAAAGTGTTGTGCTGCTTTAGAAGGTTACAGCAAATCTCTCGTGAATTCCAAGAGTGAAAGTAATACGCATTCAAGCGAAATGCGTTTCCTCAGTATAGTTCTCCTATGTTGGGTTGCAGTTGTCTGCACCTCCGCGAAACCCAGATCAACAACAATTATTGTCAACCACAGCACTACAAGTAAATCCCGTCTTAACCTTAACACTCATTTCTTAAAATTGTACCTTGATAAATTACTAACATATTGTACGGTATTTCTTACCGTGCTTCGGGATTGCGTCTTTAGACGGTGCAGATCCAGAAGTATTGACTCAGGGTCCACCGGTAGTAGAACCAGTGGACGAATCCCGGCAATCCTTCAAAATACCACAGGATTTCCAAGCCTTTATGGCTGGCACGACTACTAAAAAGCCTGCTAGTACGACTAGACATACTACGATAAGGCCAAGTACGGCAGGTACGACCACTGCGCGGTTACCGGTAACCGCCACCACAACTCGGAAGTCTACTACTCCTCAACCGAAGGCCCCAACAAGCATGTTACAAGCAGTAGGTCCTTACTTACTGGACGCAGTTGACGCCGGAGTTACATTTTATTTAAAAACGAACTCACCCGCTTTGTATGCGACACTCGGACCCATCCTGGACATGATACTGAATGGAATTAAAAAGAGTTTACTTTGATAAGGTTTGGATTCACTTTAAAAACAAGTATGTGCTACCTTTATAACACTAACAAGACACCTTGATAGCAAGCAAATTCTTAGTCATAATTTTAATAAAAATTTCCTGTGCAAAAACAGTTTTTAATTTTCCCCGCGTGTACAATATGACAACGACAATTGGGGCACAGGGAAAACTGGGGTATTCATATACGGTTGAATATGGTTCATTCCACTATACGCTGAACCCCAATACACATAAAGATGAAAGACAAAGGCGAAATTACTTTGACACATTTATTTTAAGTCGCGTGTAGAGTGCTAAATAGAAAATCTAGAAGTAAACGAACGCATTGCCCCAATTAATTTGGGGTATATAAAACCCTTATTCGGCCCTACAATATCATCCAGTCTTCCGTAGCTTGCTTTATTTAGCACAACGTTCCAAGACTTCAGTTTCACAAAATGAAATTCGCTTTAGCCTTCCTGCTCTGCTTCGTAGCTGTAACCTACGCTACCTCTTCAACCAGAGGTATACTCATTAATTAATTTTAATTTTCCAAATCAATTTTTGTCATGGAATATTTTAATTTCAGTAGGCAATTCTTAAATTTTACTCCATATTATTTGAAAATTACCTGACAGATTTACCAATGCAATTTCGTAGAAATGCTAGAATTGTTGGTTGGATTAGTTAGGAATTATGTCTCACTAATTGATTTGGGTTCTTTTAGATAACTTGGTGAGATTGCTGAAATCGGAATTGGACACAATGAATGTCGCCCAAAAGCAAGAAACTATGGTCACAGTATTGCTGTCCTTCATCCCTCAGGTTATTGATGTGGTATTTAATGCCGCCAAAGTTGGTCTCGAATCTGTCATAGTTGACCCTACCCAAATGGCATTCGTTCAAACCATATTAGACCAAGCTAACTCGGCCCTGAAGAACGTCACTACCGAAGCTCTGGCACCTATTATTGAGGCCCAAACTGTATCCCGTTATTAGACCATATAAAACAATTTAAGATCCGTAATAAAAAGATGGCGCAGGACACTTATGGCAAATGCTGTAGGATTATAACCCTCACGTGTCAGGATTTTGTTTCAGGGAAGAGATTATTTATTCGACTCGGCTAATTTATTAGAATACAAAGATGTGAATCTTACATAATTTGCAGTTCATTTCCTTGTGCTGACTATTAAACGTATTTTACAGTAGTTCTAGAGCGGTATTTTACCATTTTCCAAAGAATAAAGATGACGACAAGATAATTCAAGGATGACACATTGTATAATTGCGTTCTAAAAAAAACGATCTGTACGTCTCTTTAGTTGGGCTAACACATCTGGTTTGCTTTTCTACGTCAGCAATTGTTGTCTCCAGCTGCATATAAGACGTATTGTTTCTTTAGTTGTACGAGATAACCGCAGCCCTTTAGCTCTCTAAATTACGTAGTAACATTTAAGACTGTAATTTCACGCTTAAATTTATCCATATCCGTGAGGAGATATAGATATAAAAGCAAACACAACTCCTTACTGATCAAGTTACTAAGAACGCGACCAGCTACAAAGAGACACAGCTCGGAGAAATTTGAGAGAAAATCAATCTGATCCAATCAATTCATTTCAACGAAAATGAAATTCGCAATTGTTCTTCTGTTGGCCTCATGCTTGGCTTTAAGTCATGCTTACTCAGTACATTCTCCAGATCGCGGTAAGTACTTTAATTACAGTTATTATTATATTTATTTCGTAAGAAAATTATGTACGACCTTATATAAAAAAAATACGTTTTGGACTTATATTAGCTCTCCGATTAATAGAAATAACCGCCGACGAGTTATCCAGATGGGCTTTTACGGATCGTCAAATATCAACTACCACCCTAATTAATACCGTAGCGCCGTACGTCATCAAGGGTGTTTTCGCTGGACTCAAGTACGTGTTGACGGTTGTACTCGGTCCTCTGGCGACCTCTTTCAACGGCGTTCTTGATACTCTACAAGGTTTGGCCGTCACTGCCGTCACGGGAACAACCACAGTATAAGTATCTAAACGGAGAACTCGAGAAAAACTGTATAGCCAAAAAATGTACATCGCAAATTTCCTAATCCTGGCGATCAGATAAGATAATAATAAAACTCAAAGCAATTCCAAAACATGCATTCGTAAATTGTTGCCCAAGAAATACAATTTATTTAATCGTCTATTGCATAGCATCTTCAATTCGCTGTTGAATTGCCATAATTATTCTATGTTTTTGAAGAAAAAATTGTCGACAGTAATGTAGTTTTCTCGCCTCACAAGTCCGGCCAGGTCGTTCTCCAGTTTGCCGTGCTATGAAGGACATCTAACGACCAGATAAAATACTATTAGACTTCTAGATGGCGTTATCAGTTTTCTTCCAAAATTCTCAAATTGTTGCCAGTGGGAAGGTTGAGTTGCTATTGTGTGGAAGTTTCTCTGCCATAAAATCAAGCGTTTTAAGCAACACGAATCCCAACTTATTGTTCCCTGAC